>CAIGQQ010031667.1:0-11311 GCA_903798035.1 Danio albolineatus
TAATAATAATAATAATAATAATAATAATAATAATAATAATAATAATAGCAATTTACAATAAGGTTGTATTAGTTAATATTAATGCATGTATTAACATGAACAATACATGTATTATGTTAGCTAACATTAGTTAATGAAAATACAGTTGTTCATGTTCATGTTAACTCATGGTGCATTAATGTTAACACGCACCAATGTTAATAATGCATTAGTAAATGTTGAACTATGATTATTAATACTGTAGAAGTGTTGTTCAATACTCATGTTAGTAAATACATTAACTAATGAAACCACATTGTAAAAGTGTGATAATAATAATAATAATAATAATAATAATAATAATAATAATAATGGTAGCAATTTACAATAAGGTTGTATTAGTTAATATTAATGCATGTATTAACATGAACAATACATGTATTATGTTAGCTAACATTAGTTAATGAAAGTACAGTTGTTAGTTCATGTTAACGCATGGTGCATTAATGTTAACAAGCACCAATGTTAATAATGCATTAGTAAATGTTGAATTATGATTATTAATACTGTAGAAGTGTTGTTCAATACTCATGCTAGTAAATACATTAATGAAACCACATTGTAAAGTGTGTCAATAATAATAATAAATAATAATAATAATAATAATAATAATAATAATAATAAAAATAAAAGCCAACACTGTATTGTTTTGCCTTAACGTTAGTATAAACATAGGCTTATTGTAAAGCGTGTCATTTTATTTGAACAGGCGGTAAAATTAGACGGCATCAACCAATTAAGTTCTTATTTTAAGTACGTAATTTAAAACCGTGTCTTAATTAATGACGAAGGTGTTAGCTACATACTAAAGAGCATGTTCAAATTGGTCAGCAGCACACCTGATGCAAAGTAGGCTGTTACACTGTTTGCTGACAGTGAAAAGCAGGATGTACAAGGATACACCTCTGGTAAATATATGCACCAAATATGCTACTCAAACATTGATCTCTGTATTTGTCATCAACAGGCTGGATCATTTATGTTTAATCATGTACTACAATATGAAAAAAAAGGCACAAATAAGCATGACATGTATCATTTGTTTAATCATTTCATTCTGTAAAGAGGTTTTACACTTTTAGCATCTTTTTTAGCCTTGTGGATCGGTGGCTGACTAAAAACAATGTTGAGGAAGGCATTGTGCCGAAACGTCTGTTTTGTATCACCTAAGAATGTAAAGATAAACACTCACTGGCCACTTTATTAGGTACACCTGTCTAACTGTGAATTTAATCTTCCAATCCCATGGCAGCAACTTAATGTATTTAGGCATGTAGACATGGTCAAGAAGATCGGCTGCAGTTTAAGTCAAGCATCAGAATGGGCAAGAAAGGTGATTTAAGTGACTTTGAATGTGGCATGGTTGTTGATGCCAGACAGGCTGGTCTGAGTATTTCAGAAACTGCTGATCTACTGGGATTTCTGCAGTTCTGTGGGCGCAAATGCCTTGTTGATGTCAAAGGTCAGAGGAGAATGGCCCGACTGGTTCGAGCTGATAAAAAGGCAGCAGTAACTCAAATAACCACTCGTTACAACCGAGGTATGCATTTCTGAAGGCACAACACGTCCAACCTTAAAGCAGATGGGCTACAGCAGCAGAAGACCACACCGGGTGCCACTCCTGTCAGCTAAGAACAGAAAGCTGCGGCTACAATACGCACAGGCTCACCAAAATTGGACAATAAAAGATTGAGGAAATGTTACCTGGTCTGTTGAGTCTCAATTTCTGTTGCAATATTCGGATGGTAGTGTCAGAATTTAGTATTAACAACATGAAAGCATGGATCCATCCTGCCTAGCATCAATTGTTCAGACTGGTGGTGGTGTAATGGTGTGGGGGATATTTTCTTGGCACACATTGGGCCCATTAGTGCCAACTGAGCATTGTGTCAACGCTGTTGCCGGCCATGTCCATCCCTTTGTCCCTCTTCTGATGTCTACTTCCAGCACTATAACACACCGTGTCATAAAGCGCGAATCATCTCAGACTGGTTTCTTGAACATGACATTGAGTTCACTGTACTCAAATGGCCTCCACAGTCACCAGATCTCAATCCAATAGCACCTTCGGGATATGGTGGAACGGGAAATTTGCATCATGGATGTGCAGCCGACAACTCTGCAGCAACTGCGTGATGCGATCATGCCAATATGAACCAAAATCTCGAAGGAATATTTCCAGTACCTTGTTGAATCTATGCCACGAAAGATTAAGGCAGTTTTGAAGGCAAAAGTAGGTCCAACCCGGTACTAGTAAGTATACTAGTCAGTGTATAAAGTGTATACGGTGAGTGTATAAAGTATTTATTTAATGAGTGCAGATCATGACCCTCTGAATATCATTAACAAGATTAACGCGGCAAACATAAAAGATTTGAATGCATTGCAGACTTCATTACTGCTAATAAAAACAAAGCTTTACTGTTGGGATGTTAAATTATTCTTATTAACTAGTATCTTTAATTACAAGAATCATAACTTTGGTGTAAAGCGGCTATAAAAATATTTTAGAAAATATTTCAGCTGTGTAACCCTTGATTACTTTAGAGTTCCTGAATTAAACAGTCCTGTGAATGTGTATTGCAGGCCTGGACCAAGCAAAGCCTTTTAAAAATACCTTAGATACATTTTTCTGAACTTGACTGACTGTTTTGGATGGAGAAGACGCTTATTTGTCAACTGTGGTCATGTCAACTTTGAAGCTGCCTAAATATGAATTCTGAACAGCTAAAGTTACACTTACTGTGTGCTACACTTGTACCAAAGTGGAAAAAAATCCTTAAAACCTTCATGTCTATTCAGCTGAACAAACAAACACTGTTAAAACATCTTGAATGGCATGCGGTGGAAGAATAATCAGTAATCTTTGAAGTGAACCATTGATTTAAATTTCGAATGAGTTAACATTATTACATGCTAAAGTAAAGCCTGTAGTTTTATCTGACATTGAATTGGCATGATTCAAATGATTTTGTGTCAACTCTTTATTAAATTATACATATATACACAAAAGTCAGAGATCAGACATGTTTAAAGTGATAAGTAAAATCCCAAAGTGCCACTAAGAATACACATATTTACACTTGCTGTCTTCGGGAATTTGATGGCTCATTTTGGTTTGTGACAAATTTCTGGAAAATAAAAATGAACATAAGAACAAGTATTAATCTTGATTAATATTTGATCTACATTAATGTCCATGCACTATTTTTTTAATCAATAATAGGACCAATTTTTCTCTTACGTAACAAATATTTGCAGACTCTATGAAAGACATCTCCAAAGACCTGAATGGTTCATGCACTCTTAAACAAACATTGTATTCTTTACCAATGACACAACAGATGAATACACTCTTAGCAAAGTCATTACTGGGGCGGTCTCATTTATAATTTATAAAATATGATATATAATCTGTAAAGGTGTAATATGAACCATAAAGGTACTAATGCGCAACCACTCAGGGTAAATAAGGAATAATAGCAGACCTTTTTAAAGTCTACTTCTCCAGTGACAAACTTTGTTGTGGTTGTATAAGCCTCACAAACATGGTACATTTAACTTAAAACTATTTGAAGAAAGTTTAACATTTTTTGAAAGTTTAACATACAAATGAAAAGAGTGTCAAAACAATCCCTGCCTACATGGATCTGTTTAAAAAAAAAAAAAAAGCTGTATTATGCATGCCAGACTACTTGGCAATTATTGTTTATTTTCATTGTCAAGTATTCATGCATCCCTATACACTCCCTTAAGAATTTTGCAGGACATTTCTCACATTTCTGCATCTTAAAAATAACAATCGTAAAAAAATAATTGATAATAATAATAATAAAAATAATAACGACAATAATAATAATCCACTGTAATATACATTTTAAGCAACTTTTGCTTTAAAAATCTGGACTAAAACATGCCAGAGAACTGTGGAGTGTTAATATTTGGTTCTCCTTAATATGATGTCTGAACGCTATTAAAACACACGTAAAATCTGAGAAGTGCCGACAGAAACAAAGTATTGAAAGCTCTCTTCTGTCAAACTCTTAACTAACTCTTTCATTCAGCATCTCTTTCAAAGGGCTTTGGGTCAATTTTGGCTGAATGAGAATTGTGATAATGTCACAATGTGTCTAAAGGACCATTCACACAGAACGGGTATTTGAACAATTGCAAAATGTCAACCTTGCAATAAAAGAATAAAGTTTTCACCATAATAGTGAGACCCTTTCTAGGTTTTTTTGTGTGTAGGATTGTAATATACAGATTGTATTATACAGTACTTTAAAAATAAGTCAAAAATGTTTCAGTAAATGTTTTTAAACAATAATATTTGATTTACCAAAGTAACACAAGTGTGAATTTGACATCTGTCACATCCAGAACAGAGGAGTCACATAAATAACGAAGCTTTTTCTCAAAAATGCAAAAAATAAAATAAAATAAAATCATGTTTGTTCTATAGTGAGCCAACTCTTATCCTTTTAACTAGCATCGTTTCTTTTGGGTTGTGCTGTTTAATTCACAGAATGTCTACAAATTATGTTGTATACTGTAAACTCGCAGACTTTTTTGGTCACATCCATAGGGCATGTTTATTTCTCTCATTTAAAATAGAAAAATGTATTTTTCCCATAACACTGTGGTTAATCATTTCGGAAATTATAAACAGATGTTTCAATATAATATAGGTATAACATATAGGTTTGTTACCTGTGATAATTCATGTTATACATTTTTCAGGCAAATGTCACATCCATAACGCTGGAATTGCTCATTTGCATTTAAAACAATGGTTTAAAAATGGTTGTTGTAATAAAACAGTAGTCACAGGAAACTAAGTTGGAAAGAGTGGGTAATGTCCACAACTCAGGACACCTGATGCACATGGTGCTACATGACAGCTTCTCTGAATTCTGTAAAAAGTGCTTGATTTTACAATTGTGGAAGTGTAAAATCTTGCAAGGTAGTACTCTCTGTATGCTAAACATGTGAAACTCACGTGCATGAAGTAATCACAATTGCACTTTTGCAGCTCAAATGGAGATTTTTTGAAGGCACTGTTCGCCTACAAATTTAAATGGTCATATTTCATTCACCTGTTACTTGTTCAAAACCCATTTGAGTTTATTAATTTCGTTGAACACAAAAGATGTTCTGAAAAATGCTGGTATAGCTAGTACCATTGACTTTCATAGTAATTTATTTTCCTACTATGGAAGCCGATGTGTGCCAACTACAGCATTTAAAATATCCTCTACTGTATTCAACAGATAAAACAAACTCATTAAGGGTTAAAACTACATAAAGGAGAATAAACAATGAGGTAATTTCCATTTCTGGGTGAACTATCCCTTTAAAAGCTTGCATTTCTTAGGCTCGCAAAAAATACAGATATAATGCAAACGATAGGACAAAAAGCATAAAAAGTTTATAAAAGTTTAGTTTTTCATGTGAATGTATCATGATTGTGTACATAGAGAGCTGTGTACAGAAATGGAGGGACTTTATTATCTGAAGGATTAATACAGTAATCAGCAAACAGGTCTACCTACCTGCTGTGAGAGGATCTGAATCGAGTGTGCTGATGGAAACAGAGCCCTCCACTGGTGTCAAGAGAAAAGTGCTTCAACGCCTGCAGGAGTCAAGACCAGTGCCTGAAGCAAATCTGAGAGCGAGACGATTCCCCTCACCACATCATCTGTGTCCACCAGCACTAGACGGTGAACCTGACATGAAGAAGTCAGCGACACGAAGTTGTTAAAGGCCATTACATATAAACACTTGAAAAATAAGATCACTTGGAAACTCTTTGTTCAAAGACCTCTGCCTCAGCAATGCGATCGATGACGGTTTCGAGGGTTTCGTGAGGGTAACACTTCAGCACCCCTTCAATGCAGCACCAGCGCCCCTGAATGGCCTCCTGCATCGTCATGTTCAAGTGGTTGTAGGTTTTCTGTGCAGCCAAGTTCTGTTGAACAATCATCAACACGTAATGCAACGTTCAATTCAATTTACCGCAGTAAGTTTTGTTTCGAGTGTTTTTTGCTTGATTTTTGTTTTCTTTTGTATTTGTGTAATTTACAACATAGCCTCAATGTGAATATGTACTCCTATATACATTCCTGGAGAACACGAATTATGTAGCCTGAGGTACGTTTTTCAAATAAAGACTACATGGTGGTATGATGCTGCTGACGTCTTCTGTTCCATTTCGCGCTACCAAGTGACCGCTTACCTCCACGTGGACTGCTTTTCCGATGTTACCGTTTTGCTCTGTAGCTCGCAGTGTAAGTTGGTGGACTTAGGAGGCAGAGTCGAGTTGACCGTGACGACAGGGTTCGAGTTCAGCGAAGAACGGTTCCAGAAAGCAGGTAAAACAAAAAACAAAAAGCAAAACATAAAATGAAATAAAATAAACAAGTAAATAACAGGGTGAGAACGTGGTAAAATCTGAAAATGTGGTAAAAATCAGGCGCCTTCTCTTTTTTTGGATTGCTTTTGAAAACACTGTCGGTTGGGCTTAGGGAAGGGGGTGACCGGGTCAATCTGTGCTTTTGTAAACACTGTCGGTTGGGTTTAGGGAAGGGGGTGATCGGGTCAATCTGTGCTTTTGAAAACACTATCGGTTGGGTTTAGGGAAGGGGGTGGGGGTATCAGTTGGTCAGTCAGTCGACAGCGGCTTCTGGTGGATTTACGTGAGAACAGGAGACAAGAATGGCACTCGCGAGAGAAATGTGAGATCTGAAAAAAAAAAAAAAAGCACACAGCGGCCTCTGGTGGATTCTCCTTCTGGGACGTATTTCACACTCTCCAGAAATGTATACAGGGGTACATATCCATAAAGAGCCTGGGTTATTAATTTATTTGTGTATCTCTTTGCATAATAAAAAAATATTTTATGTTAAAGTTTGTTGACATAGTTTTTGCATGTAGGCCTGTCACGATATCTATTTTTTGTTGTACGATATATTGAACCAAATTATATCACGATAAACGATATTATTGTTATTTTAAGACCACTCATTATATAATACCAGAATGACAATATAATATCATCATATGCAAGTACACTCTTCCAAAGAACGCATCACATTTTATTCTAAAGAATATTTTATTTAATTATAGTCATTTTACAAATTAATAACTAGGCATTGGAATCAGAATGTGAGAACGCATATCCTAAACAAATAAATAATAATAAACACTAACAAAAAAAATGCAAGGTAAAGAGTAACAAAGGCTGCGATATCTACCAGATAGCTACCAGATCTATTTTCAGTTGTCAGGCACCCACATCAAAGTATACTTTTGTCATTTATGGTAAATACTATAGTGTTTTTTAACCAAACTGACACTGACACCTCCAATAGAGATAGAGAGGTTGTGCAATCAGCTAAAATGCTGCAAGAATAATTTATGTATAGGTGATATATATTGCATCACCAAAAATCATTGAGGTCATGTTTTGTGCGATAAGTCGATATATTGATTATTGTGACTGGCCTATTTGCATGCAGTAATTATTTTACGCAAAGGATAATTATTACGCAAAGGAATACACACATTACATGATACTGTAACACTTTAGGTCACAATTCACAGAATTAACAAACCATTAAATAACATTACTAGCTTAATTAACTACCAAGTTGCTGTTTATTATAGTATTAATAGTTAGTAAAGCAGAAGAAGGGTTTAGGTTTTGGGTAGGATTAGGGATGTAAAATAAGATCATATTTTATAACTGATGAACAGTTAACATCTTAATAATAGACAGGCAATAAGCCAGTAGTTAATAGCATGAATTGTGACCTAATCTAAAGTGTTCCCTTTGATACATATTAAAAACAAAAGAAAAAAAAATACATTTTGAAAGTAAAACAAAGAAATATGGGGTGTGGATGAGACTACGTACAATGACATCAAATCTGGAGTAAAGTGCCACTACTTTCCCTGAAAAGAAGGGAAAATCTCAATGACCATTCTGATGTAAAAGATGTGCAAAATATACAGTTGGCTTGGGAAAAACTAAAATCAAACAGCTATGCATAGTACCTTGCTCATTGACCACAGGTAGAGCTGAGACCCGTCGCTCTACAAATATCGATAAAGCATCATAAACGGTTTCTGTCTCCTTGACAGTTGCGATGCTCTTGAATGTTCCAATTTCCACTTCCTCAATCCGCTTCTGCAAGAATCGTGGCTTTGGGATCATCGAGCCCTGAGATTGACAAAGCAAATGTTCAACATTAAATACACAGTTTTGGTTTATGTGGTGTAGTGAGTAGCATGTTCGCCTCACAGCAAGAAGGTCGCTGGTTCAAGCCTTGGCTGGGTCAGTTGGCATTTCTGTGTGGAGTTTGCATGTTCTCCCTGTGGTTGCGTGGGTTTCCTCCGGGTGCTCCGTTTTCCCCCACAAGTCCAAAGACATGTGGTACAGGTGAATTGGGTAGGCCAAATTGTCTGTAGTGTATGAGTGTGACTGAGTGTGTATGGATGTTTCCCAGAGATGGGTTGTGGCTGGAAGGGCATCCGCTACGTAAAACAAATGCTGGATAAGTTGGCGGTTCATTCCGCTGTGGCGACCCCAGATTAATAAAGGGACTAAGCTGACAAGAAAATGAATGAATGAATGAATATTTCAGTGGCTAAATCGTGACTAATTTGACAAACCCTCATGTAAGTTCAGTTTAGTAGTGAGTTAGGAATGTACCTTATAGGGGTAGTTCACTCAAAAATAAAAATGCACTCTCTATTTACTCACTCTCAGGTGGTTCTAAAACTTTCCAGTTTATTCTTCTGTTCAACAAAAACACATTTTAAAGAAAGCTGAAAACCTGAAATTGACAAATACTACGAAAGTCAATGGTTACAGGTTTCCAGCTTTCTACAAAATATCTTTTGGTGTTCAACAGAAAAAAAGAAACTCATAAAGGTTTGCAACAAGTAAGTGTAAACGGTAAATGATGACACAAATGTTATTTATGGAGTGAATCAAGCCTTTAATGCTTTTTTTTCTCATTTAAAAACAGGATTTGTACATTTCCATACAAATCACAATTTAAAATCAATTAAAAAAAAGCCTGACATATAATTATTTTTTATGAGATTGGGACAGAAGAGTTAAGGTTTTGCTAGCTAATATGACAACTGTTATAATGACATCTAGGCTGCATCCAAAAATCACATATTTCCAAACTATACAGTAAATGAAGAACAGTACACAAGCCAAGAGATGCATCCATTGAACACTATACTAGCCTAATCTATAAATGGGATTAAAGCAATTGACATGGGTAGGTGATGTGATAATGACAATCTGGTGAGTGTAGTATGTCTGAACTCCAGTCATACTGTACATAGAATGGAGCTTTCTAACAACCGTGCAGTAAATTCACTAGAGTAAAATGCGATTTCAGATCCAGCTCTAGAGTGAGTATGGAGCATTAAATGGAGCATAACTCGAAAAATAAGTCTCTTCAAACCAACAAGATTTCAGTTCAGTTCAAAATCCAGACATCTCAAACTGTTGTTTTGTTTTTTCGAACATGACAATGAGTTGACTAAACTCTAATGACTACAAATTTACCCGATTTCAACAAAACAGAGCACATTTGGATTGTGCTGGAATGGGAGATTCACATTATGTGCATATGACAAATCTGCAGAAATTGTGTGATCCTCTCATGTCAACATTAACCAATAGCTCAAATTAAAGTTTCCAGGACCTTGCTGAATATGTGCCACAAAGAATTAGGCCATTCTGAAGGCATAACGGGCATCAAACTAGGCGTACCTAACAAAGTGGCTGTTACTATATAACTGGAGTGGCTGTTATATGACTCTCATTTCATGAGAAGGGACCTTTTTCATAAAACGGTTATGTGTATAAAATGTTATATACTCTTAATATTTGGATTTGTTTTACATTTATAAAACTATACTTTGTATTTTATCACCTTCACATCAAAATACAAAAACACTAATTACAGCTGATGTGGTGTTTCTAATGCAGCGTCCACGGGTGGGGTGGTAAATTTGACGTTGTTCCCTCTTCTGTCTGCCTTTCAGTCTCACACTATTTTTTTCCTTTTTCTGAAAGTCTCTATAACACCATCTTCGAGTTTTTCTTTATTATTTGAGCTAATTAGAAATGCAAAAATAAATAAATAAATAAAATAAAAAATAACGATTTGTTAAACTCTCCCATTCACTGAGCTCTAAGTTTACCCAGCTATGACAACTCCAACTACTGAGAAACCTAGAAAAGGGTCTATGGACATCATTAAAACATTAGTACTATTCATTAATCTATGCATTTATGTGAAAAAAAAGTAAAAGATAAAATGCTCTTACGAAGATGTGTAAGAACTTGAGGATGCGTTTATGTGTGAGTATGTGGAGGACGTTTCCCGTTTCTGGATCTATGACAGGTAGCCGATGAATCTTGTTCTTCAGTAAAGAATATATGGCTTCAAAGAGGCTGTGAAGAGAAAACTGTCACTAGAAAGATGGAAGAAAAATAAAAGAACAAACAAGTGGTTTAGAGGTCCTGGTTTACCTGGAGTCAGGGGTGATGCTAATCAGAGATGTGAGGGAATACTGTAGGTAGGTCTCTGGAAGAGGGAACAAACACAAGTCTTTAAAACATTACCATCCGTGTAGAATTGCATATTTGTCATCAAAATTAAACACAATCACCTCTCCATGTTTCAATCTTATGTTCCTCCAGCTCGTAGATCTGAACCTAAAATTGAGGGGGGGGGAAAAAAAAAAAAAAAAACTGTCCATTTATTATATTTTTGGGGGGTCAGTATGAAATAGACTTTTGAATACAAGTCTGATATGCTTCCCAAGTCTGCATATAAAAAGAAACATACACAAAACAATTATTAAATTATATATTATTAATGCAATTTATTCTTCCAACTCAATGCTCAAATTTCAGCCTCAATACTTCAGTCTTCAGTCTCACCTTCAGAAAAATATTTAGTAACATTCAAAATATTAGGACATCTGTTCAACATGTCCTTTCTGAAGGAAAGTTACAAACAAACAAAAAAAAATCTTAATATAGAAAACATTGCTGAAAACAATGTTTGAACAGTAGTCTATAAGTTAACCAGTTATCTAGTTGTCCATAGGTTGTTTCACAAATTCTTTTTGACTCGCAACAATTTGGTGAATTATTAAAAGTCCAATACAAAATACATTGCTGATGTAGTGGTGCATATATCAAAAATGCAAAAACTTTTTTATTATTACATATACA
>CAIGQQ010031667.1:11711-28579 GCA_903798035.1 Danio albolineatus
AATATTAGAAGTTTTCAGGAATATTCAGTACAAATTTTCAAAACTATCTCCAGAATACCTTATATCAGGGGTCACCAATCTCGATCCTGGAGGGCCGGTGTCCCGGCACCATTTCAATATAGCGATATCACTGGCCCATGAGCATTTCCTGCTTGTTGTCAAACTATTTTATGTGTAACAAGAGGCAATTCAATTATATCTTAATGTTAAAACAGCTGCCATAACATTTTCTATCAATATGGGGACTTCTCTGAAGCTATGGAAATTAAAAATGTAAAACAGGAAATAGTTTAGGACCATTGTAATTGTTTACATCCCTCGAAACGGTCTTCAGGACACCGGCCCTCCAGGAACAAGTTTGGTGACCCCTGCCTTATATTGACCTCATTCTCCGCATGAGACAAGTGCAGCCATTTAAATCTTTTTGGCTCTAGACTTCCGGTCTCATTCACTTCCATTCATTTTTAGAGGTTAAAAGCAGCTTGTTATGCTGCTTGATGTTGCAAACTGATGTTTTCTTATTATATTATTCTGCTTTTTCTGTATAGTCATCCAAACACTTGTTTGTAGAGCGAGTAGTTTGACTGTTTTCTGCCGTTTATTATTCCTAGTCCTTGCTCCCATAGGTGACTGAATCAAAAGTTCAAAAACATTCGCAAAAAACGAGCGCACTTCCGCATTGAAGAATAAAGTCAATATGTAAAGACAAATTATGTAACATATAATAACAATAAAGACATGTAATTCCACCACTAGAGAGAGCGTATTCACAACAAACAAAGATGTATTTTAATGATATGGTGACTAATATTTTGAAAAGCAAGGAAAATCTATTCAATTATATTTATTTCCAGGAAATATCATATGTAAAAAACGTAGGTGATTTGCAAAGCAAACTCCTAAAACAAACTAAAACAAATCAAAAAATGTACTTATTTGTTGGAATTTGAACATTTTTAAAAACATTTGGCATAATGCAAGTGCATGAGCCAGTAAAATATAAAGTGTTTTTTTATATATTTAAATGAATAAATCTTAACTATTTAGACATTAAAATTGGAAGAAAAACAAATCATGTTAGTTTACCAAAGGAGATTTGTAGTAACGATGGAGAATGTTGATAAAGTCCGTAATGGTGAGCATCCCTGCAAAAGACAGAAATAGCGCCGAACATAAATGGGAGCGTTCAGCTTTAAACACAATTCAATTCCACATTCAGATTCGACAGTTAACTCACACAAGCGTATCCAAAACTGTCCAGACAGCTCTGCATTTAAATGAAGTTATTAAGCAAATCACAGCTTGAAATTAAAGTATCAAGGAGGCTATCATTAGCATAAACATACTAAATGTCACTATGCACCGAAACAGGAACGTGCTCCTGTGCCCAGGTTTCCTTTCAGTAGGAGGATATGCTTTCTCATTAGCATGGCTATTATTACTCCCAGAGAAGGTTCAGGGGATTAGAGCTCTACCCTGCCATTTCCCACCAGACACCACGGCCCAGAAGCCACGCTAAACTTAGACGCTGACACCGGTGTAGAAGATGAGGTGCTGAGTATGATCAATCAAAGCTGTGTCAGCACACGCATTCGTGTACAGTATGTATACATAATCAGATACTTGTAGAGCACTGTTTCAAATGACTTTTTTTAAATGTGTTTATTTCCTGAAAGTCTATTATGCTCACTAAGACTGTATTTATTAGATACAAATTTAATCAAACACAATAATAATGTGACATATCATTACAATTTATAAGAATAGACTTTTTCGTAAATTTTAATTTTAGACAGCACAATGCTAAATAGAAAAATTGTGTTGGCTAAAATGAAAATTGTTTTGATCTATCAACAACAAAAAAAGACTATTCTTTTAAATTGTAATCAAATTCCACATTATTACTGTATTTGTTTTTACATTTTAATATTCTTACATTTAAGTTTAATTTCACATGCATTAAAATGCTGCATTTAGTGGAATAACTTGATGATAATAAGTTCAAAAGAATAGTGTTGATGTGAAAACCATTTTACGACAATTATCTATAACACACTTTGATGAATCATCTTCCAATGGAACTATTCATTTCAATAAAATATCTTTGTTGTCATACATGTAGTTATTTTAATTTCTATTTAACCAGCTGCTTAACAGGAAATCTATAAACTGTTACCAATAAAATATTATCAAATGGTTTAAAAATTGTATGAGAATTATATATTTAAAAGCAGTTGAAATTGCATTATTGATCAATAATGCTGAGTAACAATACATACAAATGTATTAATAATGAATTATTATTTTTTAAATAATTTATAATTCATTATTTATTGCTAGAATTGTTTTCCCGACAGCTAACTGATCAACCTTTTATATTGTTTTGTATTTTTTTAAAGGGCTCACTTACATAAAGGTCAACTGTGTTGTTGCACTGCACGTTACAAGGTTAAAAAATATTTTTGTGTATGAAGAAACAGTATAAACAGACATACTCTGATACACACAAACAAATCATGTATTTATTCTCAAGTTACGATTGCAAAACTCACCTGTCATAACCACTGAGGCTGCAAAGTAATCTAATCTAAAATGATATCATGTCCAGTGGACATCATGACAGAATTAGTAGTCACTGAACACGTGTGCTCAACAACAACAACAGTTTCAGTGGAGACTAGTTATGCTTTACATTCAAAAGCTCAAAAGAAATGTAATGAGAACAGGTTACAAAAATCAAAAGGACCCAAAGTTGACCCAAAAATAAAAATCTGTCAACATTAACTCCCTTTAGTTTGCGTTTTTTGTTGAAGACAAAAGATGATATTTTGAAGATGTCAAAAATCTGTACACATTGACTTCCATAGTATTTGTTGTTCCTACTTCGGATGTTAATGATTACAGTTTGTCAACATTCTTTGAAATATCGCCACCTTAGAATTATAAGGTTCTATCTGACATTTTTATCAAAATTGAGTTTTTGACATTATTTTGATGAGGTATTTACCTTATGGGATGTTTTTTTATATAAAGTTGTTTACATTTTAAGACTTTTTATTTAAAAAAACAAATGTTACACACATAGTGTTTGCTATGGAATGCAAAATCATTCAGAACGCAGATAGAACCTTGTAATTCTAAGGTGACGATTTCTTTTAAGTAAATAATGAACCAATTATTTTAAGGCTACCCTTTTTGAGGTTAACTTTTTCATTAACTATAACTAAAAAGATTGATACTTTGTTCATTTTACATTAATCACAACAGTCATCATAGATTGTCCCCTTGAACTTATAAGACATTTTTAATTAATGTAAAATTTTGCCACGTGCTTTTATACTGTACAAATCTTTCAAACTGCATGTTATGATTTACTCCATGTTGATGCCTCAGATTACTCATAAGCAGTGAAGAATCTGTCAGAAACATTGTATGATATTCAGAAAATCAATGTCATGTGGAATATCACCCATTTCCTATACCACATCTATCAAAACTCAAAGTTTGGTTTAACAGGACTGCATGTCCTGAATATTTTGGCATATGTTTTAAATCCCGCTTGCTGTTCTTAGATTTATGGGTTAAGATATTGTAGTGACATTATAAGATTTCAGTAATCTGATGCAGGCTCGCAGCGGGCCAATGACACTTTAACAGACACGGCATAACTAAAATGTTTGCTCACCTACAAAACACTGCAGCTTGTCGTCCCATAAAGGTGCTGCTCTCACCCCGTTTGCAACAAGAGCGAAGAACGCCTTCTTCACCTGCACACATCATCACAAATTTCAGCAATCGTGCTCTTGGATGAGTGTGAATATTTGTCGTGTAAGTAAATCTACTCAAACACTTTAGTACAGCCAGTTACATAAACACTTAGGCTGGGGGTGTCTGGTTTTATTCCTGGAGGGCCATGATTCAGCAGAATTGAACTCTAGAAACTTTTGGGCAAGTGTTTTGGAAATTGGATTCTGCAGGACACCGCAGACCTTTTGGGAACAGGACTGAATATCCTGACAATGAGCCCACCTGCAGGGTTGTGTCAAAGACCACAAGTTTGGAGCTGGTTGGAATAGCGTCGTAGCAGCAGTGACTCATGAAGAACTTTGCGTACACGTCTGCATCGGGGTCTTGGAGAGGTCCTAGAGAGGGAGACAGAGAAGGAGACCCCTGCTGCAGGTCGGTCAGTCTGCTGACAAACTACAGTCCTGATATACTCGTGTTATCTTTTGAACACTACAAGTCGAACATTGCTACTGCAGCCCACGATGTTTAACCCCCAAGCATCTTAGAGGACTTTTCTTTGGGTAAAAACATTTAGTTTAGTTATTTGTTTGTTTGAAATAGCTTTCTTGATCTGAGCAGTTCTGCAATCAGAACATATACACAAACAAAAAGAGGATTCGACTTCAACAAGGTTAAGTGGTGAAAAAGTTTTTTGTCTTTGTGCCCAAAATATGCATTTTTCATTATTATACAAGCTTTTATATTATTATTTGTCCAATAAAAATAAAATTCTGTGTTTTTTATTTGTGGAAACATTTTAAACACAACACCACTGAAAACTAATCGTAATTTACTTTCTGCTGTTACTTTTGATATTCTGAGATTTGTTCCACAATCATAAGCTCCCAGATTTGAAGAGTTTAGACTTAACGGAATTATATATGTTTTTACTGATGGAGTATAAAATATGCATATTTATATCATTTATTTTAATAGCTATAACTATAAAGATTGATACTTTGTTCAATTTACTTTAATCACAACAGTCATCATAGATTGTCCCCTTGAACTTATAAGACATTTTTAATTAAGGTCAAATTTTGCCACATGCTTTTATACTGTACAAATCTTTTAAACTGCATGTTATGATTTACTCCATGTTGATGCCTCAGATCACTCATTATCAGTGAAGAATCGGCAGAAACATTGTATGATATTCAGAAAATCAATGTCATGTGGAATATCACCCATTTCCTATACCACATCTATCAAAACTCAAAGTTTGGTTTAACAGGACTGCATGTCCTGAATATTTTGGCACACGTTGTAAATCCCCCTTGCTTTTCTTAGACTCAAATAAAATTAAGTATTTTTTTATTTGTGGAAACATTTCAAACACTACACCACTGAAAACTAACTGTAATTTACTTTCTGCTGTTACTTTTGATATTCTGAGATTTGTTTCCCACTCATAAGCTCCCAGATTTGAAGGGTTTAGACTTACTGGAATTATATATGTTTTTACTGATAGAGTATAAAAGTTTTACTGATGGAGTATAAAATACACATATTTTACATCATTTATTTTAATAGAACATATAAAAAATCTGAAAAAAATAAAATAAAATTTATAGGTTTTATTTTAGAAGTCATGTGGCACTAAAAAAAACATTTTAAACATTCATTAATTTTTCTTCGGCTTAGTCTCTATTTCAGCAGAGTTCACCACAGAGGAATGAGACGCCAACTATTCCATATGTTTTACACAACGGATGCATTTCTAGCTGCAACCCAGTGCCAGGAAACACTCATGCACACTCAAACAGACAACCCGGAGGAAAACCCATGCCAACATGGGAAGAACATGTAAAATCCACACAGAAATGCAAACAGGCCCAGGCAGGACATGAACCAGCAACCTTCTTGCTGTGAGACAACAGGACTAACCACTGAGCCACTGTACCGCCCATTTAAAACATTTTTTTAAAATTATTTATTTATTTTTAAAAATGGGATCACATTTTGTGCATGAGACCTTCGTGCCCAAATGTGTCCAACAATTACTGGCTACAAAGCAAAGGATGGTTGAAGGTTAATTATTTAATTTAATAATCCTCCACACTTGTCATTTAAACAGTTTAAACCAGAAATCCCCAAAGTAGTGCCCGCAGGTCCGTTATAACCTTTGATTTGGCATGCCATCCGATCTGAAAAGAGAGGGAGAATGATGGGGTGGTGGTTGGGGCGAATGTCTTCGACAGTGATCGTCATTTCGAATTTAAAGTACCCTTTTGTTTCTTTGTTTTATTGCTGAGCTACAAAAAAGCCAACTGAAATTGATTCAATTGAATACTGTAAATGAATCAGAATTGTAAATACTGTTAGCAAACTGCACAGGACATTTGCGAGCAAATTAAAGTAAGCTTGACTAGTGTATTCAGCACTGAACTTGTGTTATGAACGGGAATATGTTTTACTGTAAGTTCATTATAAAATGTTAAAAATGATACTGCATTAGTCAATATGATTTAAAGCAACATTTTCTAGTTGTTTTTAAATATTACTGATTAAATTAGATAATTACCCATGGCAAATTTAATATATATGGTTTGGTGTAATAATTATATGGCCCACATCCCTCAATCAGGTTTGCTTTTTGGCCCTTTATAGAAAAAAATAGACAAAATAGACTTACTTAGTGATACTTGATGGTAAAAAAAATCTATTCATGTCAGGTAGAGGACCCTTATACTTCACGCTTGTAACAGATAAGTGATGGATCGTGAACGTGGGGGTTTCTCAGAAATGGCCATAGACGTATACAGCTAAGCTTGAGTTACCAAAAAAAAAAAGGAAAGAAATAGAGATTGATTACAGGTCATAAAAATGTCAAATGTGCCATCACTCTGTCAGCAACAAGTTCTCTTAGGTAATAAAACAGAAACAGTTGCACCCAGTTGAAACAGTTACATTATATCTTTGCCACCCTATTTAGTGAATTTAAACCTACCAAAACAGTTTTGGGGGAATTAATTACTGGGTTAATTACTAAAACTAAAAAATACAGCACATTAAAGGAAAACAACACAAAAAAATAAAAAAATATTAAATAAAATGTTGGCCTTCACATTTTAACCTTATAAACACACTTATTGTATTTCCTTTACCATTATTGGAAAAAAAATTGTAGTAATTTTTGGTAAGATTTTTGGTGAGATTTAAATTTTGGCTGTTTATAGATTCATTACAAAATACTTAGTTCTTATGATGAATCCCTTATACTACTTAATGTCAATTTATTTATTTATTGCCACATCAACAACTTATGTCTATTTCATGGCAAGATGGATATACATAAAAATATTACATGATAAAAACAAATTTGTATTACAATAAAACATTACTTAGATAAATATATAAAATCTAAATAAATAAAGGTGCCACGGTGGCGCGTGAGTAGCACGTTCGCCTCACAGCAAGAAGGTCGCTGGTTCGATCCCCGGTTGGGGCAGGTCCCGGTTGGGCCAGTTGGCATTTCTGTGTGGAGTTTGCATGTTCTCCCCGTGGTTGCGTGGGTTTCCTCCGGGTGCTCCGGTTTCCCCCACAGTCCAAAGACATGCGGTATAGGTGAATTGGGTAAGCTAAATTGTCCATAGTGTATGTGTGTGAATGGGAATGTATGGATGTGTTTCCCAGAGATGGGTTGTGGCTGGAAGGGCATCCGCTGCGTAAAAAACAAATGTCGGATAAGTTGGCGGTTCATTCCGCTGTGGCGACCCCGGATTAATAAAGGGACTAAGCCGAAAAGAAAATGAATGAATAAATAAATAAAATTCACACAAAAATATATTCAAAGTTAAATACAATTTTTCAGTTAAATTTTTGATAAATAATTAAAGACTCTTCCTGGTGGTACTCTCCTTATAAAAATTGTCTAATTATATTCAAACTTCCACATTACAACAAAATATGTTTGATAGTAAGAGCAGCCTGGCAGTTATTACATTTAGTGGGTCTTTGTTATTGAGTAAATACAAATGAGTCAACCTAGAATGTCCAATTCGACATCTAGTACACTCACATAAAAGTACAAGAGCTGTCACTGGGGCAGTACCTTTTTAAAAGGTGCATATTTGTACCTGAAAGGTCCATAACGGTACCTCAAAGGTACTTTTTAGGTATATTTGGATACGTATATGCACCTTTTAGGTACCACTGTGGCCTATTTGGGTACAAATATGCACCTTTTAAAAAAGGTACTGCCCCAGTGACAGCTCCTGTACCTTTATTTCTGAGAGTGTATAGACAGTTTGATCATGCCTGGTCTCAAAATTATAATTTGCTAAGTGTCTTTCATTTATTTTCGGGTTAATTTCATGTTATTTAAAATTTATGCAGTTGTCCCATTTCCTTTACCATGTTTCGTTTATGCATGAATTAACTGTGGGTTTCAAGTCCTCAGAAGGAATGAAACATTCTGTCACTTTCAAAGAGATAGCCTGTTTTGTTGCTTCATCTGCCAGTTCATTTCCATGTAGTCCCATATGACCTGGAATCCAACAGTAAATAATGTTGGAATCTGTGCAGACAAAAAAGTTACAGTAATGTGTCCTTCCCATTTGTTCTAAAGCCATATTTATTGCATAAGCTTCTGCTGTGTAAATTGAACTTTCTCCTGGAATCAGAGAACCAAAAACATCATCTTTAAAAACTACTGCTGCCAACTCAATATCAAACCCAACTACTACATTAATGAATATTAGTAAGAAGCAAAAAAGTAGTTTGAGCTAAACATCTTAGTTAATGGTTTATAAATAGCAAGAATTGTACCTTAACATAAAAGTGTGTCCTTTATTTCTAATAATCAGTTTAATAATCAAAACTGGGAAATTGTAACTCCCAGGAGAACTAATAAAAGGTCATTAAACATACCTTCAAATGATCAGTTTAACAATCGACATCTGTTTCAGAGATATGCGTAAGCTATACACATCTACAATATTTTAAACTTTCTCAAATAAAAAAAAATTAATGACACTTGACTTTTGCTAATTTTAGAAGCTGTTGCTATTGTTCACTCTAAAACAGCTTTGAATGAAAAAAAAAAAAGATACTGATAGATACCTGTCCTCTTCATGGTGAGCCCCTCATCCTCCATAAAGGGGAACTAAAAACAGAAAATAAAGATTTTAATAAAGAAAACACCATCAAAGAAGCAGTCAAACAATGTGAAGACGACACGATATACAAAATCTTATGTAACTTATACTTGAACCTGTTCAAATTCATCAACATCAGAGTTATTTTGTCACAATATTTTGTTTTGGTAACTAAGCTACAGTTACTGATTAAACAACAGTTAGTTCCAGTTCATGAATTTGATCGATTGTTCTGTTGCCGGACACAGAGGGGAGATGCATTTACAATTATTAAACCATGTAAACTTCCATTTACATAACACGACTTAGCTCCTCAGTAATTGTGTTATTTGGCAGTAATTGGAATTCTTCAGTGACTTATTATGCAGGTAACTACATAACACCAGCAGATGGCGACACATTACTGATTCCTTCACTTAACCTAGAGCTTCAAAAACACTCATTTGTATAGAAATGATGGTGGTTTGAGATGATTTACTTTAATAGAGAGGAAACAAATATAAACCAAGCAGTTCAAACGTTTGTCTGCAATCAAAGATACTTAATGGTGCTGTATGTAAGTTTTTGACTCTTCTAAAAGTATAAAAAACAAACATAACATGTTCGCAGATATTTAAGAGACATGCTAAATGAACATTCTTGTTTATCTGAAAAACAATGCTGAAGTCAGATATTCTGCTATGAAAGTGTGTTTTCCATGCCGGAACGCTGTCTTTGTTTTGATCATTTTACCCTGCCCAATGTCAGTTTAGCCAATTATATTTCAGCACCCTGGGTTGTCTTGGTAAAAAACTGCGTATTTCATTCATTCATTCATTTATTCATTCAGGAAGGCTCTTAATGCATACGTCCGTGACTGATATGTGACCTCTGGTGTACTGTATCATATGAACTCCGAAATGAAACAGATTCAGTTCCACATGAGGTTGTTAATTCGCAAATTATATAAATATTATGAAAAATTAGGTGAACAGTTTACACTGTAACCGTGTGTCCTGAGAACACGTTTCATGACGAGATACGCAGTGATAAGCAATTTGGCTGTTTGCACCAGACGAAACACGACAGGGATTTAAATATACACATACGCAACTGGGGTGCCAGGAAAAAAAAAAAAGTAAAATAGCGGCCGTTAAGTTACAGAAATTTACCATAAAATAACAGATATTAAATTACAGAAATTTACCAGAAATTTAAATTTAAGGAAATTTCTGTGATTTAATATCCGTTATTTTACGGTAAATTTCTGTAATTTAACGACCGTTATTTTATGCTTTTTTTCCAGCACTCCAGCTACTGGAAATAAACCGTAAAATTACAGATTTTTCTTTTTATAGTGCAGCCATTTAGAAGCACAGAATACAAACTCACAAAATGGTATGGTTTATAATATATTTAATTCATATCAACCCTCTTTAACATTATTAAATGTAGATGCTGAATCACGTGTTTAGTTCTAAAGTTCAATTTCTGGTCTGAGGTGAACTATCTGCTGCTGCTTTCAGTATATGTCAATAAATGTCATGTAAAATGGCATTCAAACTCACATTGTTAGCATTTAACACTGAATAAAGGTTCAGGTGTACCCTGAGGTGATCATTGTCTGTTTTCTGTTTTCAACTGTGAGAAATAGAAGCCGTTTATATCAATTCGAGGTGTCGGTTAGGACAAGACTTCCTTTTAATATGGAAAATATTCCTTCTATCATGTGCTGTTGCTTTTATTTAGAACACAGTTTAAAATCACTCGCTCCTGTCCTCAATCTGGCAACCTGCGCTTCCGTTTGTTGTGATCCAGGAGACCAATACCTAGTTCAACCAGTGGGTGTCAAACTTACATACTGCACCTTTAAACTCATTTGCTGAACTGTTTAAAATAAATAAATGAATAAACGAACACTAACAATAATGCCACTGCTCTGAATACAGCCAGGATGGTTTTAGATTATTCACTACACATGACCATTACAATTACAACAACATCAATTGAGTGTTTGAAATTACTCCTTTCTGTAAAGTGATGTGGTTTCTGATCGTAGAATGAGGAAGAAAATGTTATTATTGCATAATACTCTATACAGTGATAAAGGCTGATTTGCATTACACAGTTAATACACATTATCCTGATTTGGACATCATAAAAATACAACTGCAATTGCGTGTGGATTCTCTTCGAATTTCATAACATGTCAAAACATTTCTATTGATTAATGAAAATGCAACACATGCAAGCATTAAGCTCTTCATCATCATAAAAAAATAATAATCCTGGATTAAGTAAAGGATAATGTACATCTGAGCAGTTGTTCTCGCACCATAAAGCCAGACAGGCTTATCAGCAGTTGTAACTTAAAAGACTAAAGGGCTTTATTTTGCTAATACACAACTATTTTACAAAACATTGATCTAAGCTTTAATAATTAACTAAAACTTTAATTAAACTTAGCTTTCACAAAGAAAAACTGATGGTTGAAGCCTACAGTCACTTATTATTATGATGCCAAATAGCAGTAGCAGATATACCCCAATAAGTCTGTGTTATTAGTTTAACTCGTTGTTTATCTGAGAACAACATATCTCGGAAAGTCATGATTAGGGCCAGACAGAACCTGCAGACATTTTTTTGCTATTTCTACGGAGTCTTTTCTTAAAAATCTGCAGATTTATGCGGAATAATTTTGTGAGTATCGTAACTAAAACCTTAACATATGAAATAAAAATAATACAGTTTTGACTTTTAATGTTTACAATGCGAATCCAATTAAATACACTTGATTTAGTAAACAAAGAAAGTATCTCATATAATATATATACTAAAAGACAGAACATGCAGTATTACTTTACAGACTGTATTGTGGTTATTACGAACACCTACAATTGTGTATACAGTATTTAATGCATCTTGGTATGTTCTGACTCCACTGATTAATGAAAAAACAATTATCAAATTCTGTATTTAAACCATGATTATCATTAACACCATTTTATTGCAAACCCGAAGTCCAAATGAAGAAAAATCTCTAGAATTTTCTGCTAAAATGAGCATTCAGCCTCCTGTTTATGTTCAGTTATTTCACTATAAATGCAAGAAAAATAACTTATGCATCACTATAAAAGTAAAATTACTGAGCCTACACACAGGAGGTTTTTGCATCTAAACTCTTCAAATATTGCCTGTAGTCTTATGATAACAAATAAACTAAGTTAAATGTAACATTCCTCTCATACTGTACTACCAAATCATACTTCTGAAGATTCATGAAAGTTTTAGTTAATGTGTAGTTCATAGAGCTCTTCTTATTCTACATATTTGTCCTGCACCAAATCCTAATTTCTAAACTCTGTTGTTTCCTTGCAATTCTTTTTTTTTCTACAGGAAATGCACATGTAGTTAATTATTATTAGAAATAATGTGTTTGTGCTACCTACTGTATCTCAACCACACATTACAGTTGATCTCCACAGAGGCCCTGTCTCTATGTACTGCTTAGACTATCCAAAAATAACCTCAAACATAAACAATGTGCAAAGCAACCAGAAAGACTAGTTATTCTTACTGTATGTTATCTGTTCAATCCACTATTTGACAACCAACACTGACACTTGCCTGAAGTGGGAGGTGGTGGGGGGGGTCAGTTGACTTTTAGTTCTTTTAACGTTAGGGAACGTACTAAGATAAAGCAGATGCAATAATGCGTTCATATGCTATAAGCTGGCTGAACTGTTCCCGGAATACGACTGATGGTGTGTATTTGATCTTAGGGTCTTACCTCAGTCAGAGGGTCCATAGTTTGGGGTCCCAGCATTCGCCAAACGCATTCAGTGTTCGATCTGTCCTGAGCAGAGCATAACTTCAGCTGTGCTCCTGTCGCTGTGTGAAGAGTGTGGTCTAAATCAGGAGAGAAGCCGGCCCAGGCACGCAGAGGGCTGGACACAGAATGGGGGGAGGAGAAACACACTTGTGGCTGTGTATACACACAACACTCCTGTAAATAACAAAAATGCTGTATGTAATTGGGCAAATTCTGTATAGATATATCCCTCTGTGAGAACACAGATGAGTAAATCTGTGCCGTTTGGTGTATGGAAGAGCTGCTAACGTATATCAAGATGTATATATTTAAGGCTCAGCAATGGAGAAAATACTCAAAACTTTAAAAACACGTAACTTAATTTAAAAACAACAGATACGATTTGATGAATTGTGACAAAAAAAAGGCTTAAACATTTATATTGGACCTTCTTCTTAGACTGGAAAATAAACACAAAATGTTGTTGTCTGCAGTGTCTCTTACCTTAGGGCTTTTTTAGTATAATGAAATGTATACAATATTCTTTTATTCAATATATTCGTTTATTACAATGACTGACTCCATTGACTTTTGTCAACTACAGCAGCACTTAGAGCAAACTGTACTGTTTTACTCATAGGCCTATCTATATTCTTAAGGTTTTTACAGAGAGGAAAGTTCATAAACGAGTTATAAATGAACTTGATTATATGGAACTATTATTTATTCTATAATTATTGAATTAAATAATGGCTCAGTGGTGTATTTATTTTTGAAAAACATCTTTTACACAAAAGATGCTTGCAATTACACAAAGCGTGATAAGCTTTTTTTAACTCTAAAATAAAACGAACTCTATTAAACAACTGTTTAAGAGTTATCGGTTCCCATTAGTTCAGCAAAATATCTTACCCAGTTGATGAGAACAAAGCAAACTTTGGGTCGGATACTGCTTTCGTTAATAAGTATCATTTTGCTTGTAAACGCTGCTCAGTTTTGTTTTTACAGCCGGGGCTTATCCGGAAAATTGCTGCTTCTAGCTACTCACAACTTTCAGCTTCATAATTACCACAATCACGCCACACCGAAAAGCAACTTATCTTATTTGTTTGTAGGTATGACGTTTCACGCACGGATGACTACCTATAATTTCCCGCGAAATCCGTTCTTACTACTCGAACGGTTTAATGTAGATCGTTTCTAATCAGTGTATCATTCGTTCAATCGTTTTTTCAAATTCAAAACAATAATTAAAAACAAAAAAACAACTTGTTTTTCCATTATTTGTTTCCTAAAAAAAAGGAAAACATGAATAATGACTCTTTATCTGATTTTCTGATCTTGCGTTCAGATCAAAAAAAGAAAAAAAACAAATAACGAGATTAGACTGATTTTAATTTAGATTTTTTTTAATTTATCCAAATTGGCATGACTGAAGAAAACGGCCGTTGTAAGGTTTTTCATTTGCTCACAAAAAAACGAAAAAAAAAAACGAGATTTTGGCTTTATTTTCGTTTTTTGATATAAGGGAAGGAAAATGGATAAAGGACTATAAAATTCATTATACACATGTAGGCGTGCTGAAACGCCCATTTCCCTCTGATTGGTCAACCAAATCTGAGCTCGTGACGATGCACTCAAAATAAAAGTCCTCTGTGGCTTTGCTTGAATTATTATTATTTAATAATATAAGTTTTTGGTTTAAATTTGAAAGAACGATTGAACAAATGATACACAAATTAGTAAATAATACTTGACATCCAATTTAGATGTAGACTGAAAATAATTAAGACCGTTATGTTGCTTAAAAGTAGCTTTGTTGATGACGTTATTGCTTACGCTTATGCTGCTCGCGGCGCCATCTTGCGGATCCCCCTGTCAACGCTCCTCATGACGTGATGCTCAGCCAGTGACGTCGCGTTCTAAACATTCGATCTGCTTTCGGTTAAAGCCCTGACGGTTTCTCTCAGTGTTGTCAGTTGTCAAGGTGTTGCTGTTTGTACTTGACCAAGGTGAGTTCAATACCGAGACGGTACGAGTGGAGCCACGCCAATCTCACGAAGTCCGCTTCGTGAAGCTTCACCCGGGCCTGTCTGTGCTGTAGTTCCTCGCGGTTTGCGTACGTAAACGCAACATCGCGAGGAATATTACGTGTTTGTTGCTCGAAATGTGCCGCCGAGCAACATTCCGGTGAACACCGGCACGGACTGGCGCCCGGTCGGCTCGTGCACTCCCTGGGGCGAGGCGTCCGTGCACCCTAGGCAGGGAGCAACACGGGCTCTGAGGACCCTCAGGGAAACACGGGAGGCCGGTACAGTGGGTCCTGCTGCGAGGGTTATGGTGGGCGGGAGCAGCGTGGCCCACTTTAGCTTCTATTTTAAACTATAGTTTTAAACTTTAGTTTACTATAGTCTAAAATAGACAATAGGGCCTTTGTGGGAACTGTTTAATCTTTTGTTTTGTTTTGCAGAAGGCCAGGGTTGTGGAGCAAAGAAGACAACTCAAGACAATCGCGATTTTCGGTTTGTTATTTTCAGATGAGTTTGCAAAATCAAACAGAATAAAGTTCTCTTTAAACACCTCAGTTGTGTTTTCATTTGTCCCAGAGCTCACTGTAGTAGCCTACATGGTCATATCGTTGAATGGGTTTGGTTGACATTAAAGTGGTCCAACAAATAAGTAGCTGTTATAAATATACCTTAAATTTTCTCCAGAGCATTAAAACTCTTAATAAAATTAATGAATAAGGTTTTTGAAAATGGTAGGCTATATGTAACTACATCAGAACTGCACTGCAAATTACATCTGGTTTCTCCTGGTAAATCCAGCTGTCAACTGTAGGCTAGTTCTAGTTTAGAAATGCGTTTAGCATAGGCTGCTGTTTTTATAAAGGAAGCCTGTCAGGTTTTTAAGAAATGGCATTAACGATCTGATCAGTGAGGTGAATGCATTAACATTAAACTGTACATAATTCTTAGAGAGTAACGTTTAATCTACAGTTAAAGTTAATAAGAAAAGCAGGAAGAATACAAACGGGGGATATTAACTGCTTCTCTTCACGTGAGCTTGTTCTTACAGTGTTTCACAGTAATTCATAGTAATGGAGATAGTTTTACTCGTTTTGGTGAGCTTTGCTAACTACGAACATTGGTGGGAGCTACGATATAAGCTGTAGGCGAAGATTAGCTAAAGATAGAGTAAATATTTATAAAGCTGATGAGTAATCAAAACTATGAAGAAAACATGTATGCCCTCAAACGCAAACCGAGTGGTCTCAGAAGGGCCAATACATCACTGTCGTACAGCAGTTCTTATAAGTGACCACTAGGTGGGGATCTTATGCTGTGGTTGGGAACACTGTTTACTAGAGAGATTTTCTGGACTTCTCTATAGCCTACTAAACAATACATTTAAATCAACTGGATTAGACTTGTTAAATATCCAGCCTCTACTGGGAATATGATTCCCCTTCATATTTTATCTGGTTTGGGTGGTAAACATTCTTTTCTTACTTGTAATTTTGATACTAACAAAATACCTGTGAAACTTTCATCATTTCACCGTCAGGCTTTTTTAGCATGGAGTTTGATTTACAAACAGTTTTTCACCACACCGTTACTTTATTTGGAATAAAAAGGACATTTTATATCAACAAATACTTCTTCATTTATTTATTTTCTTGATAACTGGTATTGAAATAACATTGTATTGGTAAACCAATGGTTTAATTCAGATGGTCTTCTTGAGGAATTCTTAACAACATATAATTTTCCCATACCACCAAAGAACTTTACAATGGTTTTGGTGCAATATCTCCTTAAATAGGCTATGTATGTTGTATAAACATCAAAACAGATTGAATTATCAGCTATTGCCACAACCCAACAAACACACAACGTTGCTTCAACGTAGCGACCTTCCTACAACGTTGTACCAACCTTGCAAAAAGGTTGAGAATTCTACGTTGTTGCTAAAGGTTCCCACAACGATGTCATAATGTTGCCATTTAAACGTCACGAGGGCCGCGTTCTTTACGTTGTTCTTTTGTAGCGTGAACTAACACTCTGCAACATTTACTCGTCACAGCTGAATCAGTTTAAATATCAACAGACCGTCGTCTCATTCGTCAACAACCGTGGAGACGTGAGTATTGCTTTATTTCTTCTTGCTAAATAAGATATTTAAATTGTGAA
>CAIGQQ010031668.1:0-38124 GCA_903798035.1 Danio albolineatus
AATAAAATAAAATAAAATAAAATAAAATAAAATAAAATAAAATAAATTTCCAATCAACTAAAATATATATTTTAAAAAATATATTACTTGGTTTTCCTTGGTCTTTGCCTCTTATTGGAACTGACAACAGCATTGAATTATGTAACAATAACGGACAAAACCAATTTACTTTGACAAATTGAACATTTTTATTTCTGAATAAAGTTAGAAAGAGCAAGACCCCCAAGAGACTGAGCAAACAATACACTTTAGTGAGGATCCAAAAAAAATCAGAAGCAGAGCCTGTGGTGAGTCTGAGACATCCATGTGAGTTGGTCCTGCTGACTTTAGCCAGCAGCTGAACTGAAGAGGCTTTAGCAAACGCCAAAAACAGCACACAGTGGGACGGTACGGCTGCCCTGGAGCAGCACATACTTTCAGATTCTATTTCTATCTAAACCAAAACAACCAGAAACGCAACACCTTTGCACAGTCTGTGTGGAAAGCTGCTTCTTCAGCTTCTGGGGAACTAAAAACATCTCATTTCTTCAAGGCTACTGGCATTGATTTCACACTCCCTCAACGCCCTTTACCGGTGAATCATGTAATTACGAAAAAAAAAAAAGTATACCATTTTAAATATCCTTTTATATTATGTAAATCTGCACAAAACCATGTATATCACTTTCACAAAATGTCTAATAGGTACTACAGCTGCACAATTAGGTATAAATTAAGATTTTATTTTTTAAACAGAGCATGTTTTTTTTTATGATTCTAAATAGACTAAACAAAATAGCATTTTCCTAAAGGCTGCCTTCTATTTTTTATATATAAATGGTTTAAATTAATCATTTAAAGTGCTAGAATGAATGATTCAATGACTCACTCAAAGACTTCACTTGTTTAATTACAGGATGAATCAGTGTTTTAAACGAATCGCTTGAAGAATAAGTCTTTGTTGAATACATTTTTAATAGTTACTTGCAGTCACCTGACAATTGATACAATAGTTTTTGAAGCTTAAATTTACTTTCAAAACGTGATTTACTCTATTTTGTGTGCTGCCTAAGAAAGCAAAAATGTATGTCCAAAACAGTACTGCTTACATTATTTACACCAGATATTAGGATTTGTTTTGGTTAATTGAATCAAGAAAACAAGAAAGACATTCCTGTTTACAAAAATCACTTTTGTCCACTTCTGATCACTTCTGATCAGTATTTTCAACTGGCGGGTGAATGTATGGCCTTTTCCGATCTCTCTAATCTCTTAGAATTTATAAATTAATTTGAAAAGAAACCATAGAAAACAGTAGAGAAAATGTTTTGTTTCCAATAATAGAAATTAAAAGTTATTTTAGATGAGAATTGCTTGTGTGCTTCAACAAATCATCCTGTAACATTTAAGAATCAAGTCATTTGCTCTTTTTTTGTGGCTGTTCACAAAACACGTTTGACAATTTAAGCACTCACTGATGGACAAATGAATGCATACCAGGTTAAACAAAGCCTTTCTTTTCTTGCATTACCAAAAAGAGTATTTTTAGTGTAATGACTTCATTAAATATGATGACAGACATTCAAAGAATATAAAATAGAAGCTTTGAACATAAATATGACGTGACAATATGACATCTTATATGAAGGGTCAGAACGCTAAAGCCATTGTACTAGTTATAGAATTCTGGTAGTTTCACTTTGCTCAAGCAGTTCTACTAGGTTAACATCTTAGTTGCGTCCCAAATTATACACTATAGACTTGTACACAATACATTCAAACTGTTTCTCAGGTGATGTTTAACAGTTCCCAGATTAGTGAAATAAACCGCCACACTACCAAATAGTACCTATAGGCGGTATAAACATTTATATGAGAGAATTTTCCTTTCACGATACAAAATAAATTAAATAATCCAACTTCAGTGTACACAAGTCTGCAAGAAGTGTTCAACATAACACACTTCTTTTAAATTGTTGAATAAGTGTATCATCCGAGTATTTAAAGGGCACTTATTCATTTTAGAATCTTCAGTATGAAGGCACTACTTAAACTATTTATACTGCAAAACGGCATTTATCATGTATGACCATACACTTAAAGTGCTTCACAATCATGAGGGGGGTCTCTCCACACCACCACCAGTGTGCAGTATCCACTGGGATGATGCAACAGCAGCTACAGGACAACGGCACCATTCTGCTCACCACACATCAGCTATAGAGGGAGTGGAGAGACAGGGACAGAGCCAATTTGATGGGTGCCATAATGGGTAAAGGCGAATGGAGGGAATTTGACCAGGACACCAGGGTTATACCCCTACTATTTATGAGAAGTGCCATGGGATTTTTAATGACCTCAGTTTTAAAGTTTACTGACAGTATGCTGTCCCCTTCACTATACTGGTTGAGCGGCCTCAGGTTGAGCAGCCCCTTTGAGCCTCACTAACACCACTTCCAACAGCAACCTAGTTTCCCCATGTGATCTCCCATTCAGATACTGACCAGACTCAGCCCTGCCTAGCTTCAGTAAGTAACCGGTCTTGGGCTGCAGGGTGATATGGCTGTGGCACGTTTTGGGATGCACCTCTTGTCAACTAGTCTAGACACCTAATGCGCAGCCAAAACCCAACACTCGTTTGCTCACTGATGAGGAAAAATGACACTTTGTGTAATTATTGTTTTGTGAAACAGCTCGTCCTCCACCACTGTCCTCTCTCATTAGCGCAGAGCTAAAGCAGGCGCTCTGAAGAAATGACCACACTTCTGCACCTCCCTCCGACACGAGACGTAAAGAGCCACTAACTGAGAGGGTGGATGGAAGAAAGAGGCGCTGAGGTTTCCTCCAGGCCGGGATTGAGGGGTTAATGATAGTGTGGTGGAATGAAGGGCAGGCGGCAGGTCTCAAGCCTGATAACAGGGCAGACGACACTTGCGGATGTAATTCAGGAACATCAGAGTCCCGGAGGAGAGACGTCGTCTCCTCTATCCATACATCCCCACATGCTTTCACTTTTGAAATGGACTTAGCCATGCACACAGGAGGACCCCGGGCTTAAAAGCAGCGCTACTTGAGTTTTTGTTAACTTTATGGAAGCCTTTAAATGTTGAGTCTGTCCACAGATGTTATGTTCCTTTCAAAACAAGCCTCATGTGACTATGGAAATATCCAGAGTGTTTTTAAAGAGTAAAAAGGAATGTTGTTTTAAAAAAGCCAGTTGGATGAAATCATAATATTGTCATTTTTGTAGCTATAATATAGCCTTAAAAGAAAAGCTCAGTTAAAAGTCAAGTCTGGATCATTAACTTGTAAGTATTTACTTATATTATATTTAATTAAACAATGTCTTAACACCAGGCAAGTAAATAAAACCTACTATTTTAGAGCATATTGGGCATTATAAATGTCAGGAATTTAGTATTTGGATCTGCACTGTGATCCTTTAACAGACTGTTAATTTGGCATCAAATGATTCTTGTTCTAAATATGATTGGCGACTTTTTTGGTATATAAACAAATGTTACTTTAAATTAGCTGACTTTTAGTGGTACTCTGCTGTACATCATGATTAAAAAGATCTATGACCATGAAAATAAATTCAAAAATCAATACGAAAATACAAAATAAATCAACTTTAAAACATAAAAACAGCACAATAGGTTGGTAATCACAGACAAATTGTGCCTCCCTACTCATACTCATAGGCAATCACTTTAAACATCACTTAGATCTATGTTGAAGGAGTTTTGGCAATCAAAAAGCAGTCAGTGGTTTTTAGAGCTGGAGAAAGCTTACCTTTGGTCCTGTGGCAGTGCCAAGCTGATTTCTGAATAGAAAGGGTCCTCAATCAATCTGTGAAACAGAAAAGACTAATTAATTCAAGTTGCCCATTATTCATATTGATTGAAAGGAGGGCTATAAATCAGTCCACTTTAACCAATCAGAACTGTAGATTTGTTAAGAATGCATTACACAGTTGCTGAACCTGACAGTGAAGACCTGAACACATGAGTGCAGCAAGCCACACCCACAACCAACTGTGACATCAGAAGCCACACCTATGTCAAATATGTCATGTTAATCTTTTTTCTATTTTAGTTTTTCTACCAATTTTTTGGTTTGATTAGTTTTGGTATGGCCACAACAAATTAACTCACAAAAAAAGTCACCACCTTGGATTCATAGGGCTCTATCAGAATGATTTTGAGATATTGAGCTTTAAAGTTTTTGCATTTCATATAGCAAACAGTATGCGTGTAACATTTGTTATTTCAATAAAAAGTCTTAAAAATGTAAACAACTTATAAAAAAGATCCCATAATGTAAACAAGTTGTCAATTAATAAGAATATGCCAATAACTCAATTGACAAAATTGTCAGATAGAACCTTGTAATTCTAAGGTAACGAAGTGATAAAAACACGACGCTGAAAAAAAAAACATTCAAATTGAGCTAAAACGGGAATAAAAAAAAAACATAACACACATAGACAGTAATATTTAGTTAGGTCAAATTTATACTTCATTAGTTTCATTTGAAACTGAATTTATGAGTTTAAGAGTGTGTGGAATGGATAAAAATATGTTGTGTGCATTTTATCATTTAAACATTTTACAGACTGAAATGGGATGGGATGATGGGTGATGTGTTCTGAACACATGTGTAGCTTCTGCGAGCAGGGTTCGATGTTAGACAGGCATGAGCTGTTTACAACTGTGGAGTCACACTGAACAAATAATGGACCCACTATTCATAACCAAACTGATAGAGTCACAAAGGATAGAGAAAAAGATATTTTATGCAGCATGGCGCTACAGCATAAGTTTTCGAGAGTGCTTCAATATTACAATCCCAAGATCCAATTAATGCTTAATGCACATACTTTAATGCAAGCGCAGTACTTCTTGTACCAAGATAAAAGCTCTAAAGGAATAAACTTCTAACAAATTGAATTCAACTGATTGATCAGATCATAAAGTTTAAGTCTCCTCACAAGTCTATGAGATTATAAGAAGATATTGACCAGTTTCTGAAACACATAACGCCATTAACTCTTTTCATCAGCAGGATTTAAAGAGTTAGTTTACCCAAAAATTTAAATCTGTTATTAATTACTCACCCTCACGTCATTATTCAGTCCCTTATTCATCAGAACACAAATTAAGGTATTTTGTAGATAAAATCTGAGATCATAAACAACCATCATCCATTAGGAACCACAAAACATTATCAAAACCTTTTTTGTGACTTCAGTGGTTCAACTGTAACTATGTGAAGCTATAAGAACACTTTTGTGAGCCAAAAAAAAGCAAAATAACTGTGTTCTTCTATGTCAGGTCAGGGTTTGTGTTTATTACATGCAATAATAGCGCGTTACGCTGCTGACTCTAATGGCAATATGTCATACTGCCTGTAGTAAATGCACTCCATAAAGATCAGAGAAAACATTGGCATACAATGCTGTTTTAGCCATTTTTGAGTGAACAGAAGTGTTCTTGGAGCTTAGTACGATTACAGTCAAAATGTTTTTGGTTCCATTTCAGGACTGTTGCTGCCTATAGCCGATCAGAGATCTCTCTCATTTCATCTAAAACAACTTCCTTTATGTTCTGACATTTGCGGAACATCAAGAGTAATTAACAACATAATTTTCAGTTTTGGGTAACCTAATCCTTCAAAGACTATATTAAAATGTTGAAAAGTAATTAAACAAAAAAGTAATACATTAAAACATACTACAGTATCCAAATATAATGAAAGACTAAAACGATATCTAATATCATATTTTTTGGGAAAATATACAAATGTTATTTAAAACCATTTTAGAGAGAATCAGATGATCATTTTAAACTATTTTTTTTTATTATTATTGTTTATTTTGTAACTGATTTTCACACACATTTTCTGTTTTAGCCATCTGATGTACATTATCAGATCTCTTAAGAACAGAATACAGCAATTGCAACCTTTTACAAATGAAGTGTTTAAAAGATCACATAAAAATATAATGAACAAACCAACTTGCTCTTGTACTAAATTAACAATTACATTGTACCAAAAAGAGATTTTAAAAATGTATCAAAGTGTCCTGACACTTTAAATACAGAATAAATCAATGCTATCTCACAGCAATTTATAACTATTTGATTTAATGTCTAATTCGTATGAAATTGTATGATCTCATTGCTTAGTTTATCACCCAGTGATGGTTGGCTTTAGGGGTGGGGTTGGATGCCACGGCTTCTTTTATAAACCATACATTTTGGTAAGACTGAACTGAAATTAGCCACTAAACTGTGATTGAATTAGCCACTAAACTGACAAAACTTGTTCCTTGTGAGTCCAGGCTAAATAACTACCTAGAAGAAAGTATTGTTTATGTTGTAGAGGAATAAAGTAAGTTACAGTACACTGTTGTCATCTTATACCGACCACCCAATTACTGCAGCAATCAGACTGAAAAAGTCACAGTCTGCACACAACACCTCAAATATGTTTAAAAAAAACTCTGTGTATCCCCCATAAGTTATACCGGCGTGTTTTCTCTAAGACTAAATATTATTAAAAACTAAAGGCATATTAAATTCTGCAAGACCCTTCTTAAAAGTTAACTGTTAGCATTAGAGAAGTTATAGTGCCCACATTCTCCAGAAATGAAGTTGTGTCAAATCAACACCCCTCCACTATAAATAAACAGTCAACGGTAGTGGTGTGTGTGGGTCAGTGGGTTAGGCTATTTATATATAAAGTGGGGCTAAAATGCTTTGATACACACACACACACTTCCCTACACACACCCTTGTTCATGTCTGCAACACAGCTGTTCACTACAGGCAACTGTGCCATTTCTGCTTGGATAGGCTAGCTGGTTCTGTTACTCGCTTCTACAAAATGATGAAAAGCACAATAAAAACAAATCAAATCTGAGCTGAAAGTTGCTGAGAATTTTATTTCAGTATGTTTCAACGCTATCTCACGGCCAATTCGTAACTTTTAATAAAGTGGCTAATTTGTATGAATTCGTACGATCTAATTCGTACTATTCAGTACGAATTGCTCATCAACCAATGGCGGTTGTGTTTAGGGGTGTGGTTAGGTGCCACGCCTCCTTTTTTAAATCGTACATTTTCGTACGACTGAACTCGTACGAATTAGCCACTAAACTGCCAAAACGTAAAATACTTACGTTTTCTCGTGAGATCAGGCTGGTATGTTTATATACCTCCAATAGAAACAGAACATTGAGTAGAGGTACTTTTTGGGGGCTGAGGCTGAAGCTGTCAAACTGACAAACACAGACTTTTATTGAAGATCACTCAATTCAATTCTTGTTTATTTCTATAGCGCTTTTACATTTTAGATCGTGTCAAAGCAGCTTAACATAGAAGATTGTCATTGAAGATTACCAAAACAAACTGTTTTTTTCAGTAGATTAACTTGCACAGTTTCATTGTCCACTTAAAGATGCAGCATGTAGGTTTGACACCAAGTGGTTGAACTAGGTATTGCCCTCCTAGTTCAAAACACACAGAAGCGCAGGTTGCCAGATTGATGACATCAACAGGAGCGTGCCTGACTATAGAGCCTAAAGGCTGATTTAAGGCTGATTTAAACCATGATGTACATGAAAGCAACGGTAAGCGATAGAAGGAATATCAGGCTTTTCTCCTAAACAACACCCGAAATTTATATTTTAGAAATGGCTTCTATTTCTTGCAGTTGAACAACAGGACAAACTGACAATGATCTCCTCAGGTACACCTCATGTGCTTTATTCAGTGTTAAATGCTAATAATGAGTGTTTGAAATGGCATTTTACATGACATGTATTGCCATACTACTGAAAGCAGCAGCAGATAAGTTCACCTCAGATCTTTAAAATAAAATAAACTGTTTGAAATTAAACTTTGGAACTGTGACTCCGTGTAAACAATCACATATCAATCATTCAACATGAACATTTAATAATGTTAAAGATGTTTAATATGTATTAATTAGTTTAGAAACCTTACCATTTTGTTAAAGTGCAGTGAGTGCACTATTCTGTGCTTCTGAACAGCTGTATTTAATTTCTGTTGTGTTCTGTCTGGTGCAAACAGCCAAATTGCTTATCACTCTCATTTAGGCATGGGATGATAACCGTTTGCAAGGTATACCGCGGTATGGAAAAGTCAAGTTTCACCGCCAAAATTTTCTGCTATACTGTTCCTAAGGTATTTGTAGGATTTTTTTATTTACAGTTTTTGTTTGTTTTTTAGATGTAAATTGTAAAGACATCTGTGTTTTTGAAACAAATGAAGACGGCAGAAGTCAATGATTCACTTGAATTATTTAGCCTGACATGTTTACTGCCCCAAAATATTGTAAATGTTTCTCAAAATAAAATATATTGTGTTCAAAGGGGAAAAAGGTTTTGTTTTTAGGCAGACATTTAAAAAGAATATATTTTACATCAGAGATCGCAATACCGTCAAACTGTGAAACTGTGATATTTTTGTCTAAGGTTATCTTACCATCAGACTCTTATACCGGCCCATGCCTACTCTCATCATGCAGTGTGTTGTTAGTACACAGGGTTACAATGTAACCTGCTCACCTAATGGTTACGTTCGTGAGATTTATATTATTTGCTAATTAATAAGATCATGTGGAACTCATTTCAGAGGCTGCTACTGTCCACCGCAGGTCGCATTTCGGTCATGAACACACACTTTGAGAGCCGTTCTGACTAAATAAATGAAATATTCAAGGTGCTAAAATATAGTTGACTAAACTGGCTTTGGGCAGGTTGAAATGACCAAAACAAAGTCTGCCGTTCTGGCACATAACACACATTTTCAAAGCGGAATATCTGACTTTAGCACTGTTTTCAGATAAACAAGAATGTTCACTTAGCGTATTTCTTAAATATCTGCAAACATGTTATGGTATTTCTATGCTTTAGAAGAGTCAAAAACTTAAAATCAACATTTCACACAGACTTTAAGCAAATTAAGACCACTCACCAATGAGCAGGGAAGATTATCAATTTGCAAGCACACTTTTCACGCATCAAGAGAAGAAAAATCCCAAGCATTTGCAATTCAAATTGAAGGATGAGCTCTCTGCAGCAGGAAGAAGCCACATAAAGCCTGATGTTATGAGCTTGTTACATCTCGTTCATACTGATGGCTGGAGAAACAAAAGAGCGATTATCGCTGTGACCTCCTCCTGCAGTGGCACGCATCCTTCTGCCCATGCAGACGAAAACCGATACACTTCCCTCGCTCAAAGATGAACAGGTGAACAGAAGAGGAATAGAGTGAGAGCTGCAGAGTGGCGTGCATTAAATGCAGAGTTGCAGTACTGCGGCTTTGACTGCCACCGAGATGCAAGACGGAGCTGTCGCACAGCATCAAAGTGAGCACTGACCCAATACTGCCTCTCCGTTTACACGTGACTGCACTCGTGGAAGCATCCTTGGCCATTTAGGTCAGTTTCATTCAGAAAAGGAGAAAGACAAACTCAAGCTTTTGATTTAACAAGCTGCAAGCTCTTTTTTTTTCAGATTGGTTGAAATGAAAGGCTGCATCAAAACTTGTATTTAACGTTGTACAAGGGCGGAATCAATCAAAACTATTGATGCTGACATAATAAAGATATAATACTGTCACATATATTCTGTCAATATGCCAATCAATGTTAATAATAATTATTTATTTTATTAAGACATGAATTGCTCTGGATTGTCATTACATGCTTTATCACCCTTGGGACAAAATTATAAAGCTTAATTTTTTTTTTTGAATGGACAAAGGGCTTTGTGCATCGATTTGTGATTGGTCTGCATCAGTGTTATTAATTGGTTATTGTTTTCTTAAAGTGGGCGGCGCGGTGGTGCAGTGTCGCCTCTCAGCAAGGTTGCTGGTTTGAGCCTCAGCTGGGTCAGTTGGCATTTCTGTGTGGAGTTTGCATGTTCTCCCCGTGTTCGAGAGGGTTTCCTCTGGGTGCTCCAAAGAAATGCGCTTTAAGTGAATTGGGTAAGTTAAATTGGCCGTAGTGTATGTGTGTGAATGAGAATGTATGGATGCTTCCCAGTGATGGGTTGCAGCTGGAAGTGCATCAGCATATGCTGGATTAGTTGGCGGTTCATTCCGCTGTGGCGACCCCTGTTATAATAAAGACACCAAGCCAAACTGTTTTTTTTTTTAAATATGCTTAAACTTACTCTGTGTACGTCTGATGAAAGTAAGGAGACCAAAACATTACATTGAACAAATCTGAGCAAGCACTGGGTGCAGGGTTGTTTGTTGTGAACTGTGTGAACTGAGGCCCCGTCTACACTAATGCGTTTTCGTTTCACACGTTTCGCTACAGTTATGCCAGCTGTCCACACTACGCCGGAATTTTTAGAGCCCTGAAAACGGAGTGTTTGGAAACGCTGGAGAGGCCGTTTTCATTCTAAAATGCTGCTGCTCCGTCTCAGTGTGGAAACGGACACATCTGAAAACGGAGGCGTGGCTGCAGAGATTCGCTACTAGATTGGGGCTTTTGGGTCATTGCGTATCCTTCCCTTATTCGTCAAGCCCCCATCACATGACTATAACGCCACCGGACAACAGCAGTCCAGCCCTCACTGTAAACAACAACATGGACACAGAAATGGGAGCGTTGTAGGCGCCATTGTGCAGCTAAACTCAGCCTTTTTTACTACAACAGCTGCATATATTCGCAAGAGGCAAGCTATCGTTCGAGCACTCGCTAATCACGCGTTTCAAGCGACGGAAGCCCTATTTAGAATGCCGAGCGAGACACATGCTTCCTGTTTATAGTTGAACGCGCATGCCCAGAGTGCGCGAATGGTCACGTGATATATGTTTTTGGTGAAGTAGTGTGGGGGGAGATATGTTCAGAAACGCTGGGTAAAACACTAGTGTGGATGCGGATCGTTTTCATGCTAAAACGTCGTTTTAAAACCAAAACGCACTAGTGTAAACGGGGCCTGAGTTTGAACTTATTGACCTAAAAACCTATAGGGGAATGTTCTCCTGAAAACAGATGGAACATTCTACTTATGTAAAGTACATTTTCTTAATTAACCAACAGAAATAGTTTTGGGAAACAAATATTGTTGGCTGGTGGGGTGCAATACTGTAACACAGCCATCATGAATGCAATCCAACACAAGACAATATAACACTTCAAAGTGCAAATAAAGCTGAAAAAGAAGAGTTTGGGAAAGTTTAACTTAACTAAATTAAAATGCATGTATGGACAGAACAATGTACGTAGAGTATGAATGGAAAGCTGCAAACCCTGGCCCAAAGTGTAGCATTTTTATTTTAGACTGCGATAAAGCAGAACTATCAATTTCACATTTTGATGAACTAATAAAAACGATACAGTAAGTGGAGGCAGATCTGAATTTGAGCTTGATGTAGATAAGAAGTATAGGGTTGAAGATCTGCATTTTAACAAAACAAAACAAGAAATAACAAAATAAATCAACTGCATCTTGCATTTAGAATGCCAGTAAAAGGTAATGCAAATATTTAGTTCCCATTGACACCGGGTCATGCTTCCCTTGCAGATGAGCCAGACATCTGTGTGTATTTGTTTTATTAATGCATGTGTGCGTGTGTGTGTGTGTATCTGCATGCACGTCTCTGACCCTACAGCTCTCATTTCAAAGCCAGAGCTGTAAAGAGGAAGCTTCTCTTCCCCCTCCGGAGAGACACAGATTAAAAGAGGAATGGAGGGAGCCGCTGACAGCCTCTGACTGCACCGCCAGGAGCTTTACTGTGTCACCTGTCTCTTCAAGCTCCAGGCCTGCATTTGGAATTGAAATAATGAACCTGGCAGAGCCTAAGAGCTGCTGGTGGTGCAGCGGCGACCGAGAGTCATTATTAGGTCAGTAGGACTCAAAGGAATGGACCAGAGGCCATACAGTGGCTTTGATATGTGATGGGTGTTTAAAGGTGAAAGCCACTGCACGCTCTCTCTCTATCTCTCTTTCTCTCTCTCTGAAGCCCCAGAGAAGAATTGCCATCAGCCATTCAAGAAAACGCTCTTTAGCATCATGGCTAGTGGTGGTAATTAGACTTCAAGCAGCTCACAAGAGAGTAAACAGAGAAAACTGCAACAACTGGGTCATGCAAATGGTTGGAGGTTCATTTCTAGCACCTCTCTGAGAGGTCTGGTGTGACTCAAACGAGCAAATAAATGCTGTTATTACAATCAATGGCATTTCAAGAAGCAAGTGTCAGAACAGTGCAATCCCTAAAACAATTTACATAGGAATAAATATAAACTGTGCTTTAAGGTGGTGCACATTTGAAAAATTGTCAAATTATTTTATTATTTAGGCACAGATTTGTCACTGTAGTATGACAAACCAGAGGGCAGGAAAAACTCATTAGTGGGGTTTGCGGAGACAAATCACGACGGCTCATTTTGAAAACCCCAACTATACATATTTAACACAAAATGTCTGGCCTATGCTAAATCAATCAAACTTTAGTTTTTTTATTTTTATTAAAGTAAAAAAAAAACATTAGAGCCAGTTATAATGCTACTAATGAATCCTGTTTCAAACAAATCATGTTGTTCTTTTGAACTTCTACTCATGAATGATTTCTGAAGGATTATGTGACACCAAAGACAGGAGTGATTCTAAAATTAATCTGAATTGAAATCACACTTTAATGTATATTAAAAACTGTTACTTTAAATGTACAATCATTTTTTCCAATTAAATAAAGAGACTTAGAATTTTAGCCTAGTGAGCTATAAACATGCAGAAATATCCCATAAACTCACACTTTTCAAAAGAATTAAAATATCCAAGATGTAGGGTGACTTTTTTCCCTTAGCATGAAATCAATGGAATAGTCTTTGAGATAATACCACAATTTTTTTTGTTTGTTTTTAATGATTTATAAAACACATCATTAACAAAAAAATACAAAACAAAATGTTCCTAAGATGGTTGTTGACTTTATTAAGGATAAGAGTTTCAGCTTAAAATCTTTAGTCAACTACACCTTATGCTGAATTGAGGTAAATTATCATTTTTGGCTAAATTCCTCCTTAACACTTAAACTAGAATGGCCATAGCAGTCCTTCTGAACGTTTATGCGAGACATTTAAAGCTTCTATTGAGATTTTAAAATTAATAACTATTTTATGTAGTCATTACCTTAAAAATACAATCTTACCCAGTTTAAATGTTGTTTTTGAAAGTTTTAAAGAGGTGTCAGAAGTAAAGTTATATTTTTGCTATCAGAAAGTTAGACAAAGTTTTGTTAGCAAAAATGTTGCATGCAACAAAGTCATGCATATTAAAAGTCATGGGACAAAGTTACAGACACTGAGGCCGCGTTTACACTAGTGCGTTTTCGTTTTAAAACGCATAAGTTTTGCTACGGTTACGCCATCCATCCACACTATGCCAGAGTTTTCGAGGTGCGAAAACAGAGCGTTTTGGAAACGCTGGAGAGGCCGTTTCCATTATAAAACGCTGCTGCCTCGTCTCAGTGTGGATGGAGGTAAACGGAGACCTTTGAAAACGGAGGCGTGGCTGCTGAGATTCGCTACGTGATTGAGGCTTTTGGTCATTGCGTATCCTTCCCTTATTCGTCAAGCGCACGTGGCTATAACGTCACCGGCAGACGGCAGACCAGCCTTCACTGTAAACACTGTATTTTTGATAGCCATGGATGTTTTATATTCATTTGTTACTTTAAGTAACAACTCGACCTTGTCATCTGTCCTCAAAAAGACCTCTCTTGCTTTCTTTATCATCGCGTTCATCGTTCAACCAGCGTTTGTTGACTAACAATAAACAAATGCCGAGCGAGACACGTGCTTCCTGTTTATACTTAAACGTGCATGCCCAGAGTGCGCGAATGGTGCGCGAATGGTCACATGATATACGTTTCTGGTGGAGGAAGATCTGTTGAGAGACGCTGGATGAAACGCTAGTGTGGACGCAGATCGTTTTCATGCTAAAACACCATTTAAAAACTAAAACGCACTAGTGTAAACGGGGCCTGAGTAGCATGCAGTCAATTTGACAGTTACGGCCATTCAAAGTAAAAATACTCAAAACTACTTTGTGATTTGTAATTTTGGTAGCACTTAATTTTAATGGTCTATTTGAGTATAAGTAGACTGTCTACTTAATATCTGTTGATACTGACATTCAACAGACATTTAACTGACTATATGAAACTTTGCAAGTACATGTCAACTTACACTAACCCTACCCCTAACCCCTAATTCCAACCTAACAGTCTACTTATAATCTAAAGATAATTTGTTGCAATGTAACTTAAATTCAACAAACAGACCATCAAAATAAAGTGTGCCTGTAATTTTAAGAATACAATGTTAGAATAAAATTAACACAAATTAAGGAAAAGTTTGTTTACAATAATTAGTTATTTAATTACAAAATGTAAAAATGATCAAAATTATAGCCTTGATAGTTCTAGTGTTACGAAGAAGAGACAATATCTGTATTACAATTATCAGATACATAACATATCTTTAAGATTCCAGGGTGGACTGTTTTAACTTCAGCCTTTAAGAAACCACCAAAACGCCAAGCAACCACACATCAACATGTTAACAACAACGCTTTTACATAAACATGCGTGCATCTGGCAGATGCTCTCACCCAGTGACTTACAGTGCATTCAAAGTATGTATACATTTTAACTGCTTGTGTGTGTATGTGCTCCTTGGTGTTGTTAATGCCATAAACTACCAGTTTGGACACCTTTAGAAACATTTCCAACAATCTGGAAACCACACAGCAGCCCAACAGCAAAGCCTACAACGCAATGGCCTCCCTGAAATTTAAAAAATGAATTTATATATTTTCCTTCAAATAAAAACCTCACACATAAGATGCAGTCATATTAAGCAAAAATTTGTCAATAATGTTTTTTGTAAATCAAACTATTCACTTTTACACCAAGCAGCAATATCTTGATCATCGCAACAAATCCATGCAAAGTCAGTGTCTATCAAGCAAAACTTCTGCTTGATTCCTATTGAACTGACTAGATAAATTCTGGTGAAACACAGTAAACCAACTCCTCTCCTGTTGAAAATACACAAGTTATCTTGCATTAGCTAATGATATTAACACGTTATGCAACCATGTGTCTCTTGTAAACTGTGTGAAATGGCTCTATGCGCATATGAGGTGCACATGAAGTAACAAGACTTCGATTTCTCTAGTCAGTGACACAGATGAACATTCACAACCACCACCCACCACGACCTCCAACAAATCGCACACAAAAGCCTCTCTGTGCACTTTTCTTTTATGGGAGAGTTATGCTTTGAGTGGCCTAACTCCCATGACCACACGTCAGGCTTTTCCACCAAGTGTATCCTAGACTGGGCCACATGGTCTTCTCACCTTAACACAACCAGTGCTTCTTGCTAGCATGGTGGCCAATGATGAAAATAGCACCATTCAAGAAGGATACATAAGAGACAACCGGCTGAACATTAAATCATAGCAGGAAAACACACAAAAACATGAAAGAATGGTGTTAAAATTGAGCTGGTGGAGAAACAAAACAAAGCAGGAACAATATTGGTTGCGGCCATTTCCTCCTATTCAAAAAATTGAAGTATATCCGGAGGCTGAAGAGATGTTATATAGAGAAGCTAGCCAGCAAGAACAGATGAGAAGAGTTTCTAATGGATATCAGCATAGATATGGCAGTGTCTCTCTCAGGGTAAAACTATACAGTCCAAGGTGAATGTCAGAAATATTAAGAGTCCAGAACCGACAGGGATGTCTTCCTCTTTTTTCCCACCGGGTGAGAGAGCAAGCATGAGAGGATACCTCATCCGTATTGATTGCTTTGCAGGCCGTTAGCCTTTCCCGGAAACACTGCAGCTCTGTGTGTGCACTGGGATCTGCCAGTACATATGGACTGGAGAATTGAAGAATTGTTTGTAATCATTTCTCAGATTTAGTCTGCTATTAGGGCTGCATGATAAATCAAAATAAAACCACAATAGCGATTTATAAAAAGCTGAAAGTGTCATGTTCATCTTGCCAGGGAAGCGCAGTTCTGCAATTAGAAGTAAATCACCTCTGAAGGACAGATGGCGCTGTCGAGTGGAAACAGCCACGAAGCAGCACAGGAAATGTCCATAGCGGTTGCGGAATAAACACTTGACTGAATTATGAATGAGTTTGAAATAAAAGCGTGTTATTGTGATATTTTCACATGATTTCAGATGTAACAGCAACACAGAGAAGCTACATTGTCAGCAGTCGTTGTCACTGAATGATTATCTTTGATATCATTACCACTCGATTTAGTCGTCTGAGACTATAAACTCGATTTCGCATATCTTGTCAGTGAACTACAGCTCTGTAGTAGTAAACGCTTTCTCATCTGAAAGCACCTGCTACAGACTTACTGTTGATTATAGAACAGGTACTACTGACCAAATGCACACACAATCGGCTTTGATTAATCTTGAAGATCTTTCTGCCATACACTGCGTAACCCACAAACGAAAATGTGTAATGCACAATTTTTTGTATCAAAAATGGTATATTTTATAATTGCAAATGTAGGTTCCCTTTGCCATCCCTGACCCAGAGTTACTTCTGCATACTAAAACTGTATTTATATATATAAAAAAATGTGTATTCTTGTATTTTACAGTGCTGTACAAATACTCAAAAATGTCTTGGTCAATGTTTTCAAACTATTATATTTGATTTACCAAAGTCACACAAGTGGAAATTTTACATCTGTCACTTCCATAACACAGAGATGTCACATGCATAACGAAGCTTTTTCCACATAAATGCAAAAATGTAAATTAAATTAAAAATCAACCATGTTTGTTCTATAGACAGCTGTAAACTGTCACATCCATTACGCATGTTTATTTTCCTCATTTATAGTATAAAAAAGTTGTTTACAGATTGATATTTTTCTGATCCCATAATTCTGTGTATATTTGTTTTGGAAAATGTAAACAGATGTTTAAATATAATTTTAACATATACCTTTTCTGTGCATTTATGTTTTGAGTTTTTACTGCAAAAGTCACATCCATAACGTTGGAATTGCTCATATATAAATCAAATGAAGTTTGATGCACAACAAAAAGCACCTAAAAAATAACTGACTGAAAATATAAAAAGATTTATACAAAAAATCTATACAACATGTGTATATTTTAAATGGCTTGTGTGTATGTCTGTGCAATATAATATATAATTATAATTTATTTTTATCATAAATATAAAATATTTTATAATTCGATTTCCTTTTTATAATCAAACCAGTGTCGTTTCTTTAAACCAAAAAAGATGGTCTGTCTCGATCAATCATTGTGCAATTTCATTATCTTCAATGCTTTAAGTACGATGGAGTTTGCTTTCCAATGCAATGATCTTGTTTCATTGGATTATATTCTATTGTATTATTTTTAGCATGAAAATAATATCAGACAGAATGATTTATCAAAGAAAATGACAACAAATCACAAAGAAAGACCAGTTCTACATTAATACATGCCTTAGGCAGGAATCTGTTGAAGACCCATCGCATGAACTCAAGCAAACCTGCTTTGTAATTCTATCACTCATCCAGGAGGAAGAAGAGCAAATCCATGAGCCATCTCTGCTTTCACACCACAGTAGCCTTCTTTATCACATTAATACACACAATGGTATCTGTGCGTGCATGTCTGGGTTTAATCGCAGAGGAGCTGATTACTTTCTGCGCACCACAGTTGGCGCCACTGGAGGGTCAGAGTGATCTGTTTCAGAACACACACATGGGGAGTATTAAGAAGCATGCAATAGTTAGAATATTTCGGCAAAGTCATAGGCATCTCTGAGCCAAATATAACAAAAGGAAGGATGGAGCAACGCCACTTTGATCAAGAGCTCTTTATGAGAATGCATACATTTTGGTGTCGATAGAGTCTTGTGCAATATAGCGTTAATGTACGTTGTGTGTCCTGAGTTCGAGTGCCCATTTGCTGACCTTTCCCAATCTCCTCCATCTCTCTCTCCAGCTTTGCTTCCTGTCCAGCTACTGTTCTATCATGATAAAGATGCCAAAAATAAATCTTAAAAAAAGAAAACAAATAAATTAAAGCTTGGGATTTGCTGTGTGTTCTGGATTGCTATTTCTGTAAAATAATAATAATAATAACACATACTTCACAATTAAGCATGTCATTAGTGAGTGGCGTCATTACTGCTCAAATAAAAGGGAAACTCCAGTGCCAAAGTATGTGAAATCTTTTTATTGCGTAGCCATAAATTTTCCTTACGTTTTGATTTACAAGGTTTGTGGATCCGTTGTGCTCCTGAAACTGAGCACTAATCAGAGACAACAGGACAACTAATGCAAACCAAATTGGGTTAAAACAACTTATCATTTTGTAAGAGTATAGTAACTGCTTTGGTGAATACTTTATTTCTAAATATAAAAACGTTGACAAACTACAGTATATGCCCTCTGGCCTTCCTTTGAAGACATGGCTGAACCACATAATAGCAAGAGAGGGTGACGTTTTTTCTCAAATCTTAATGACAAGGGGAAAAAAAACAGCTACCATGAAACAAATTTCAGACAGACGGACAGACAGACACAGACGGACGGACAGACAGACAGACAGACAGACAGACAGATGGACGGACAGACAGACAGGCAGACGGACAGACAGACAAGCCCGAAGTTATTCATTGCCCTGGCAAATTCTGACTTAGTTACTTTTATTCAGCCATTTTTTTATTTTTTTATTTTTTTTTAAGTGGAAATAACACAAGACAGACGGATGGACAGACAGACAGACAGACAGACAGACAGACAGACAGACAGACGGACGGACAGACAGATAGACAGACGGACAAGCCTGAAGTTATTCTTTGCCCTGGCAAATTCTGACTTAGTTACTTTTATTCAGCCATTTTTTTTATTTTCATTTTTTTTAAATTGGAAATAACACAAGACAGACAGACAGAAAGACAGACAGAAAGACAGACAGACAGATAGACAGACAGTCCAGCCCAAAGTTATTTTTTGCCCTGGCAAATTCTGACTTAGTTACTTTTTGTTCAACCATTTTTTTTATAGTGGAAACAACACAAGCTTCTCGCAAATGATAAGATCATGATGTACAAGAGGAATCCTTGTGGAAAAAAATATATTTCTGAGCTTTTAGTTGCATTTGAAGAAAAACTGTGCCGGGGTATGAATAATTTCAAGCTTGACTATATATTTTATATAATTAGTTCTATATATATATATATATTATCTATATATCTAATTTATATATTTTAGTTATATATATTTGATTACATTTATTTTCGAACAAAAAAATATCATGCATAAAATATCTTTAACAAAAAATACATTTCAACATGGACAAAAATGGATATGTACTATACTATACTATACTATACTATACATATATAACAGAATAATTTGATTGACCTAAACAGAAAGAATATGGAGGATACACACAGCTTTAAGAATGCGAGTTACGGAATCAGGTGCTCAATGTCCTAATGGTGCACCCGAGTTACTAGCCATGGGACGATAACCGTTTTCAATGTATACTGCAGTTTGGAAAAGTCAAGGTTTTAAAACCGCCAAAATGTTCTGCTATACCGTTCTAAAATCTATGTGTAAGATCTTTTATCTACGTTTTCTTTTTGTCATTTTTTGGGACAACAGTATCTCCAGCAGAAAAGATATCCAAAGACGCTGTTGTAAAGACATCTGTGTTTTTGAAATAAATCAAGACAGCAGAAGTCAATGATTCACTTGAATTATTTAGCCTGACATGTTTACTGTCCCAAAATATTTTAAATGTTTCTCAAAATCAAATATGTTGTGTTAAAAGAGGGAAAAAGGTTTTGTTTTTTACTCAGACATTTAAAAAGAAGATATTTTAGAACAGTAATTACAATAACATCAAACAGTGATTTTTCAAGGTTACCACACCGTCAGAATCTTATACCGGCCTATGCCTACCAGTTACAGCAGTTTATCTGAACATTTATGGTCTCCATGTACAGCAGATAGTTGTCTCCTGCACAGAGGTGTGCAGAGACACAGATATTTGGACTGAGTAAACAAAGCCCCTCATCGGCAGAGTCGAGTCCATGACAACACAAAGAGTGGTGGATCCTCAACAAGCTGACAACAATGTGTGCAAAAAAAAAAGCAGTTCTGGTGTCTGATGCGCATTCCCTTACTAAAACAAGGACTTTCCCAAACATTTGATTGCTACATTAGAACTTTCTTTCAAACTTTGACCATAACCTTTCTGACATTTTCCTGAGAGCTTTCATGCAATGACATTTCTGACTGACAGTACAAGCAAAACCTACATTTTCTTCTGTCAGTTAACGCAAGCTTCACTAAATAATGGTGTCAATCAAAACAAATACTTCAGAACATTTGCTTTACTTCTACCTCAGTGCTGGATGTGTCGGAGACAAAAACAGCTGGGATGCAATTATGCCTCTCCTTGCATTACGGCAGCTGTTCCAGGCATGTCATAACACGATCAAATGATTTTCTGTGCAGTAAGGAGTTCTCTACAGTTGAATATATAAAGGATAAGGTTACTCCCAGTGCTGTGAAACTTACTGTGAATTACGAAAGTAGCAGCTCATAGCCAGGAAAGCTAAAGTTTCAAACTACAGTCAAGCTACTGTTTTTGAAAAAGGATTTGTAATAAAAATAATTAAAAGGCAGCTACACTGCTTGTTGAAAAAGCTACATTGGCTTGACGGTAATACTTCATGGCAATATGGAGCTTCCTGTCATATAATCTGGCCTATTTGCTGACACAGTCTTTTTTTAACAATGGAGAGGGAGGGTGCATGTGCTGTATTGTTCATCACAATAGTACTGAGTTGAGCTAATCCTGAATGCTGCAAACTATATAAAAACTGTAAACAAACACAGCCAGCACACATGTGAGTTAGAAAAAAAAAACAATGATGCAAACGAAGAAAACAGGTAAATTAATTCAGAATTCATAGTTTAGTTACCACAAAGGGTTGTGCATATGATGATGCAACGCTATCTCACAGCAATTCGTAACTTTTTATTTAGTGGCTAATTCGTATGAATTTAGACGATCTAATTCTTACAATTAAGTGCGTTTTGCTCATCAACTAATGATGGTTGGGTTTAGGGGTGGGGTATGGTGCCACGCCTCATTTTTTTAAATCATACATTTTCGTATGACTCAACTTGTACATATTTATACGAATTAGCCAGTAAACTGGCCAAACGTCAAATGCTTACGTTTTCTCGTGAGATCAGGCTGGGTGATGTACAGTATATATAGCGTGTATGAAACACGAAGTCTATCATTTCATTTTATGCTCTATTTTTATTGTCACAAAATACATTCTTCATACATTGTAATATTTTTTCATTATTTGGATGACAGCAATCTTACACCCCACCACAGGGAAACAGACAGAACAACATGGTGAGAAAGCTAAATGTTTACATTTAGCATTTTTAGCCATTTTTTTCTGTTGAGCATTACAAACATTTGTTTTCAAAAAATGTTTTAGATTTCATTGATATTTACTTTGTATTTCTACATTTGATAAGAAGAAAATGATCACAAATGATCGAGAACATTTTTTAGGTATACTTTCAAATGTAAGAAACGAATTAGTCCTTTCAAATGTGGTCAATATAAAAACTTAATTGATAAAACTTACAGAAAAGGTACTATACTGTGATTGATATCTTTATAGGGATATAAAAAAAATATGGAAATACTTGCCTCAGTAATACATGTTGCTCCAGTTACATTTCATTGCAATTTTCAGATGACAAAGCCACTAGAGGGTGATATTTAGATTTTTATGAATCTGAACGTCTGTTAATTTCAGATACACATGACGTCCCTCTTGTAGACATCCACATAAAGGTGGGGTTTGGCGTACAATTCACTTAGCGAACCACTGACCTCAACCATACATGTTTTTAAAAGCAAAAGGAAAAGAAAGTGCACTGTGGCTAAGATAGTTTTTACTTTGATTTGATATTGTTTGGGCTTCATTGGATTCGAACCCCAGCATTCTTGATGACAAGTACAACACTGTAAAAAGTGAGCTACTAAGAAAACTGACCACCCTAGAGAAATTGTCATTAAGGAGATACCTCTGTAAAGCAAACATACTCAATTACACATAATAAACAGCATTTTATTTTTGCAAGGAACTGCATGATAATTCATTCATTTTCTTTTCGGCTTAGTCCCTTTATTAATTCGGGGTCGCCACAGCGGAATGAACCGCCAACTTATCAAGCATTTGTTTTACGCAGCGTATGCCCTTCCAGCCACAACCCATCTCTGGGAAACACATCCATACATTCTCATTCACACACATACACTATGGACAATTTAGCTTACCCAATTCACCTGTACCGCATGTCTTTGGACTGTGGGGGAAACCGGAGCACCCGGAGGAAACCCACGCAACCACGGGGAGAACATGCAAACTCCACACAGAAATGCCAACTGGCCCAGCCGGGGATCGAACCAGCGACCTTCTTGCTGTGAGGCGAACGTGCTACCCACTAGGCCACCGTGGCGCCCGTTCTGCATGATAATAATTAATTATTTGTCAATAATATGGTGTATAAATAGTGCGAAAAGGAGCATCATATAGCCCCGTACTGTTAATTTCAACTAGAAACTGCAGTTAAATGTATGTTTAAGTGCTTTAACAAAAAATGTACTCTGGTAATACTGTGCTCGATTGATATTGACAATTGCATTGTTGTCAATTTACATTGCCCTTTTTCTCATTTCCGGGTTTCTCAGTAGCGGAAGTCATCATAGTTGGGCAAACTTAGAGCGCAGCGAATGGGAGAGTACCACAAATAATTCTTCAATTCTTTAATTAAAGTCTTATTTGCTCAAATAATAAAAGAAAAACTCCACAATGATGTTATAAAGACTTTTTAGCCAGAGGAGAGAATAACGTCAAATTTACCGTCCTGTCCAATAGACGTTGCATCAGAAACACTTCGCACAATGGTAATTCGTTTTTTGCAATTTGAAGCAAAGATGATATACTACATACAAAAATACATTTAAATGTTCATATGTTTTTTTTTAATCTGAATATTAAAAACTTTCAAGGATTTACGATGCTGATGACCGTTAAATGTGTCACGACAGGCTTGTGAAAAGGGTTCATTGGATTGAGACTTGTCATAACAGCCAGTCCTACTTCTGCCAATAGATCTAGGAACTGTGAAAAGTTCCTCCAGTGTGAAAGCCTCTCAAATTCTGTATGTTATAGTTATCTTATATTTACAGTTACAAATAGATGCTACCACAATTTCTGCACTTCCCATTCACCTTGAACAAGAGTTTGACCTCAACAAGCTGACAGCTACCAAAATAAACAAGCAATTAATCAATAAACAGTGCTATAAGAAGAGCATAAACTTTCATCCTGATCTCCATCCTCTCATTCTTCCCCTGCTCCACCGCACAGGGAACAGAGCGGAGCACTTGGCAGACTGGGGAGCAACAATATTGGATGAGTGAACCAAAAGCAAACGTGGTTAGATTTTCCAAGCACTGATTTCAACGTTATGTCAACCAGCCAGAAAGTTTTGTCAATTCATACCATGTATATTTTTACGATCTGACTTTCTGGTAAGCCTTAAATTTAATAGCTATGAAATTACCACATTTTATGAACGCTCAATAAAACCAGTAACGAACCAGGTTGCGTGGTTACAGGTAGAGGTAGAACTACATACAGGTCAAGACAGAACAACTTGTGATGCTCTGATTCCACTGACAAGGCTGTGCAGAGATTCGCTGGAGCTCAGATTTGGCAATGCAGATAACTGTTCAGTGATGGTGCAGTCAGAGACACGTCTGCCACAATTTGAGCTGACAGAGAGACAGCACAGGCAGTGTGATAGTTGATGCTCTATCATGCAAACTGCCCGCATTGTCACTTACTTCCCGAACACACTTGGCTGCCTCATGAGAGTAGGTCAGGATTGATACAGAGGCATTACCAGCAGGAGGCTAGCAGGTCACTACTTTACCCATACTGAATACAAATAATACAGTAACTCTTGCTAACATAAAAAAAGATACTACTAATAATAATGACACATCCCCTACTTGCTGTATTAGACAAGGCAAGACACGTTTATTTATATAGTATATTTCACACACAGTGGTAATTCACAGTGCTTTACATATACACTAATAAAAGAGATAAGTATAAGGAAATAATACAAATAATACAAATGATTCAAATCTGATAAAAACAGAACACAATGTGTTAAACAGGTTTTAAAAGAATGAAAAAGAAAAACAAGACACAACAGTCTGTCGGACGTAGCACAGTGCACATTCAGTAAAGGCACAGCTGTATTTTCAGTCTTGATGTGAATGTGCCTAATGTTGGAGCACATCTGATCATTTCTGGAAGCTGATTCCAGCAGCGAGGGGCGTAGTAGCTGAAAGCAGATTCACCCTGCTATGACTGAACTCTTGGAATTTCTAGTTGTTGATCCTAATGATCTGAGTGATCAGATTTGTGTTCAGTGTGCATATCCATAATGTACTGAGGTCCTAGGAAACTAAGTGATTTATAGACAAGTAATAATACTTTAAAATCTATTCTGAATGTAACTGGGAGCCAGTGTAAAGACCTGAGGACAGATTTGATGTGCTTTGATTTTTGGTCAGAATCCTGGCAGCAGCGTTCTGAATGAGCTGCAACTGTCTGACTCTCTTTTTGAGAAGGACATTGAGGAGGCCGTTACAGTAATCCACCCTGCTGCTGATAAAAGCTCGAACAAGTTTCTCTGGAAACAAAGCATCTAGTACTTGCGGTTTTTGAGATGATAATATGCTGATTTAGTTACTGCTTTTACATGACTACAGAAACTCTTATCTGACTCCAGAATAAAACCAAGATTCTTGACCTTATTTTTTGTTGCTTGATCCCTAGAGAAAAGAGAAATCCAATTATATACATATTATTTATAATTAGCTCTCAACCTAACGTTGCTACTCTAATTATTATGCAACATTTACTCTTGAAATAGTTCCTGTAAACTAAATGTTGTATACATTTTTATCCTTCATTGTGAATGAACAGTTAATAGTTGGTTAAAGTATTCACATTCTGATAAGAGTGTAGCTTTAATAATTTTCAAAATAATTGAGAAGACAGCCTTTAAAATATAGATTTTTCTGTAAATAAAATTTGACAAGGAGTAAAAAAAGCAACACTTAAAGGTATATCTTGGATGTTTTGTTTTTATTAAACTTCAAAAAGAGCCAAAAACTAATATCCCAAAACTGACAAGTGATTAAAAAATATCTTTTCCTGCAGTATTTCATCTCAATAATATATAAAACATAGAGACATTTAATTACTCCAAAGTGACAGCAAAGACATTGTTGTATAAAATAAACAAATTCAAATAAATGTTATTTTAAACTTTATATTCAAAGAAATCCTGAAATATTGAAATATGAGGCAGCATGACTCAGCATGACATGTTTAAACTCTGATTACACTAATACGTGTTAATTGAGCAGCAAATCATATATTAACATCATACAATGACTGTTAAGGATCACATGACATCGAAGACAGGAGAAACGATATTGAAAATTCAGCTTGATCAGGAAACAATTGCATGTAATATACAATAAAATAAAAGTCATTTAAAATTGTATTACTTCAACATATTTTTTGTATTTTTGGTCAAATAAATATATAGGCTTCTCTAATGCCATTGCAAAGTCATGCAACTGATGCCCCTGTCTGGTTTGTCAAACAAAAGGATTACACCGTGTGATGAACAATGTGTCATTTTATCCTATTATATTGCAGCTTACTAAACTGTACTTCATCTTTTGCTGAAATTAAATCTGCACACGGCTGGAGGAGGAGGAGGAGGAGAGCTGATTGGCAGAAACACAGTCTATTTACATAGGGTGAGGCATTGTTCCACCTATCTACCAAGACAAAAGCAGCTCACAGCGACTGAACAAATCAACAAAACATAACTACATTCACACTACTGATGTATTAGCAAATACAAAATACGTCACCTTTTCATCACCAGACTGACAACCACTGACAACTCCAGCACACGGTTTAATCTACAGCCCTGAAACACAACAACCAATCCAACGACCAACAATCCTGTCAGCACTCAGTAAGCCCTACAGGCAAATATACCTCACCACAAACATGTTTAAAGTGCTTTCTATCAGCAATAAACAGACATTACCAAGATGTATTAAAAAAAAAAGGCACTTAATTCTGATTGGTCAACTTGCTTTCAAATTATTAAGGTGGGGCCAATACTGCATAATACATATGTATTATGTAGAGTATAGTAGAACTGCACAATATTGGATCTTAGTAGATCTTAGTAGAGCTGCACAATATTGGATATTTTATTTTTAGTGCTGTACATATTGCGATATGAATATAATTTCACCAGATAGTCTTGAAAAGACTGCATAAATTCTAATAAATAACAATCAAAAATAAATAAATAAACAGTGCTTTGTGGTTTTCTGGAGTGTCTTTACAGTATTCAAGTACAGAAATTGAACAATCAAACGTAAAAGAACATGATTATTACCATGTTATTGTTCAGCCCTACATCCTAGGGCAAGGACACTATTTATTTCCCAACGAAACGGGCTTTTACTGTATTAAGGTATAGGATATCTAATTATTCTTTCAGAGCGACACATCATCAAAATATTAAAAGAAACACAGCCAGAGCATATGAGAAAATATCACAGAATATTATACAGGAATATACAGGAAATAAACTAAAATAGTTTTATGTGACAAGTATTTGTGTGTCCAATCAGAAGGAGCCCTTACTATGTATCTTATTAGTTAATTAGCTCAGAAAAATAACTATTACTTATTTTATTATGATCATAACATAAATAAATAGATTTTTTAATTGCTGATAAAATAGTATTTTGCAAGTTATCGTGAGAAATATCGTTATTGCAATCTTTTTTCAGCTACTGAAGGAAGCTGTTGTTAAGAGTTGTTACCATTTACTCTGAAGTGGTTCTAAAATTTTCTTTTCTGTTCTTGAACATAAAAGAAAAACAATTTGAAGAAACTAGAAGCCATTGACATCCTTAGTATTTATTTTCTTATTATAGATAACAGTGGCTTTCTTTTTTTCCAAATTTCTTCAAAATATCCAAGAAACTCAGACAGGTTTAGAGCAAGTGGAGAGTGAGTACATTGAGATAATTCTCACAATCTGGAGCTAAATGGCTACATTTGGAAAAAATTCTTCCAGCCAATGTACCTACATTTTATCTGAGATCATGCTAGCAACCTGCTGTATGTCCTAAATTGTTTATGGGGCCATTTAAATGCTACCCTTAAGGCTGATTTATACTTCTGCATCAAGCGCACATGTATGATCCGGCATAGCCCTCACCATAGCAGACGCTGATGCGCACCTCTCAAAAATCTAACTACCCATCACAATAATGCATAGTGCAAGCTCTGTTATTGATTGGCTTGATCGCGGTGACGAGTGTGGGCGGTGCTGAGAGCCGTGAGCACGAAGAAGTGAGTGTGATTACCTTAAGATTAAAGTTATTGCATGTTCAGTGGTTCCAGCCTCTGAACAGAAGAGTTTGAACAACTTGTACATTAAGTTATTGTTCAGGAAAAAAAAGCTAAGAAACTCGACACAGAGGAACATAAAAACCTACTGCCAGCTAACGTTTCGGAAGTGTTATTGCAGAGCAACAAAAACAGCATGCAGAAGTATGCTATGGGTCACGGTGATCACTCGACATCGTGAAGTATACGTAAATCAGCCTTTAGTGAATAAATAAGTGGGTCCCACTTTATATTAGGTGGCCTTAACTACTATGTACTTGCGTCAAAATATTAATATTACGTACTTACTGTGTTCATAATGTATTGCAGAACACTTCTGGTGCTCTTGAGGAGGGATATAGGTAGGGTTAGGAATGAGTTTGGTGGGATGGGTAGGTTTAAGAGTGGGTTTAGGCGTAAGGGATGGTCAAAAGTGTAACTACAAATGTAATTACAGAAATTAATTACAGATGTAATGACATGCAGGTAATTAACCAAGCGTAAGTACAATGTAAAAACATGTATTTACACAATAAGTACATTGTAACACATTATTATTTTCAGTTTAAGTACTTATTAGTTAAGGCCACTTAATATAAAGTGGGACCAATAAGTGTATGTTTGATATTATTTTCCTCTTTTGTGCTTTGTATAATTTTGTGTAACTCTGAATTTACAACACCGGAATTACAAGATCCCGCAATTTTGTTGTTGAGTGTTGCAATGACGATATTTCTTACGATACAACTAACTTACAAAACAATATTTTTGAGCAATGTAGCATCTAAAAATACACAGAAAGCATTTGAAATGGGATGTGTGAACTGTCCTTACCGCTTTCTTCTTCACATGAGAGTGAAATCAATCATTACTTTCTGGCATACATCACGCCTGCCAAGCAAGGGTACTATTGGAAACACAAGCCTGTTCAGGGTTACTTTATTGAATCGTACCGAGCCGTTATTGTCTCTTTTATCACTCAGCAGTCTCTTTGTTCACACATTATAAACGACATATAATTCAATCAATATAAGGTTTATGTATGCATTTGGTAAGTGGCCATGTATTAAGCAGGATAATGTACAGTCAGCATGTTATTACCACAAAATAACCTCTTCACGGTGTTAGAAATCACCTCTCCTAATTACTCCATCTGGTTTGTTTTGTAATGAGCAGATGACTGTGCATTATCTCTTAATACGGTGCCTCATAATACGAATCACATGTATTGCATTTCTGAAACACTCCTCTAAGGAATGCAAGGGTAGAGAATCTACTGTCAGTTAGGCTCAAAAGGAGGACAGACAGCACATGTTGAGAGCGTCGCTTCACACTCTGCGGATGGCAGTCCTTGAGTAGAACTGATAGAGCACTGGTTATTCATTCCTCCTCTCCCTTTAGCCTGCGTCCTGTGGGAAACAGCCAGGACTCTCAGAGGGACGCGGAGGCGAAGGCTGCCAAGGTCAACTGTGTCCATAAAATCTTGGCAGCAGTATAATGTGACACTTAATCTCATTGACTGTCTGTGGCTATAGGAGCTCAGATGAAGACTGCGGACTGTCAAAAGAAACACTCCACTATCTGTGGTCTTAATGGATTGAATAGCTCAAAAACAAAAATCTGTCATCGTTTACTCGCCCTCATGTAGCCCAAATCTCACCATGGCATGCAAGTTTGCAACAACATGAGGGCGAGTTATGCAAGTGTACATTCATTTCGGGGTGAATGACTACTTTTTAAGATTTATTCATTTTACTTTGGCTTCGTCCCATCACTTGGAAACATCCATACACACTCATTCACACACATACAGTACGGCCAATCTAGTTTATTCAATTCACTTTCCGGAGCACCCGGAGGAAACCCGCGCCAACACAGGGAGAATTTGCAAACTCCACACAGAAATGCAACTTATCCAGCCGGGGCTCAAACCAGCAACCTTCTTGCTGTGAGGCAACAGTGCTAACCACTGAGCCACCCTGTCGACCTGTTTTAAGATAAGGTAACACATTTCAGCAAAGATTTGCCAACAAAATAGTCCAAAGTCTATTATTGTCAAATGTGTAGCGCAAACTGACCACACAAGCCTGATGAAATCCAGTAGAATACTATGGCAAAGGAGGTAAGGTGAGTAAATAAAACGCTCCAACTATTTAAAAAGCAGGTAATTATGCACTATTATGCCTTTTACTGAAACTGAAGGTTCAGCAAGCGAGCCGCTATTTCATTACTAGAGAGAAATTAAAGCTTTTGACATTTGACTCGCTGGCGTATTCATGAGGTAACTTTTCCTCTCCTCTCGGCTGTTTAAAATGATGCTTGTGGATCCTGACACGAGTGTGTCTGCAATGCGAGTTTTCTCCACCGCGTCTATTATGGCCTTGCCTGATAACTGTGCATTATGCACATATAGACTGTAACCGCGGCTGTTCTTCCTGCGCCACTCATCGGTGAACATCACAGACAGTTTCAGAGCCAATCGTAGCCCTTTCAGTTGAGCGGGTGAAGACGATGGTTAATCATAGGAGTGTAAGAACTCACTCGACAGTGGTCAAAAAGCAAGCAGAATAATATTTAATTAGTTTACTTGCTATAAATGCTCATGTTGTTCTTTGCTTGTATTTGAGTTTTGTTTTTAAAAAGAGTATTCTTTTAGCAGGTAAAATTAAAGATACAGTTGCTATACATCTTACTGCCTATAATAAAGAACAAAACTGTATTACAAATAATATCGAACTGAACCGAATCAATAGCATGATAATCATAACCGACCCGAACTGTGAGAGCAGTAAAGGTTCACGCCCCAACCTCAAACAATACTCTTCCATGTGGATCAAGGAAGAAACCCTGAGAGAGCATTAACCTTTAGTTCTTACTTGGAGATTGTCTTTTTAATATATTTTTTTTCCTTCATTTTCGTCATTTGGTGAAGTTTTGTTCTTCGCTACAGTCGCCACTGGCTTGCTTGGTTTGTGGAGCTGTGCACCGATGGATTTGCTCTGCTGTGTTTGGATTTTCAGCTGTGAAATTTAAACTGATCTGAACTTCAACTCTGAAAACTGGACTGACAAAGTTTCAATGTACTAGGACTTCAATGTTAAGCTGCTTTGAATCGATCTACATTGTAAAACGTTAGAAATAAACATGAATTGAATCACTTCTATGATTTAGTGCAACTGTGTTCAAATCAAAGTGTTTACCTGAACTGTACACCAGACCACCCTCTTCAGGCAGAGTCTATGCTTCATACCTGCAAATGTTCATAAAACAGCTTTCCCTCCATTCGAAGAAACCAAATTGAACAAAAAAATTAAAAATAAATGAGGGCATTAGTTGTGCCTATCCATCCAACTCTATAACTACATCCTAATAAAATAATTACCTTTATAAAGTCATTAATAGGATACTTTTCCAAGGCTGCAGGGCTTCAGGAATACCCATTCTTTAAAAAAAGATGTCACATCTCACACGGTCTGATGGAGTCCTGGCTTCTGACACAGCATTTTGTGATGTGACATTGAATGACAAAACATTTGGCAGTAAGCAATTTCAGTGCTGTTAGTGCTTATACAAACTGAACTGCAAAAATTATGTTTGTTCTGAAACAGGTTTTTCTGAATCACCTATTGGTCAACTGTGGCACCCCTAAACTCGTACCACTGGTTGAGCCAATGTCATTGTTTTATTTATGAGATGTAACAGGCAATGCAGAACCAAAATACACTTTTCAGGAAAAACAAATCTAATAATTTCCTTACATTTTTACATGTGAACACATTATATACCACTGGAATACATACGCTTCACATTTAAAGTATAATTAAAATTAATTGATTGTCTAAAAAGGATACAGATCTCACAATGAACAATTCCTTCAAGCGTATTTTCCCTTCATCTCTTGACCTCATAAACGATTATATACACTGTCATAATATCTGGATCTTCACTGAAACAGCTGACAGCTATTCTGCCTTTTCTTACAAAACAACTGCAAACCTGCATACAGACTTGTCATCATCCAATCAACAACCAACACACAGAGACATATCTCCCCACCCCATATTTCCTCCTTCATAATTAGTTTCACTGGAATTGTATATCACAACATGGAAACAAAAAGTTCTGCTGCTGCATCCATTTCATCACATCTTTTGGTCAATCTAAATAATTCATGCAATGCTATGGCAAATTGAGTGCATGAAAGCAATAAATGTTCTATTCCAAGAGTTTGCCTTTACACACACACAGATGAACCCATGTCATTGCATGGAAGCAGCTGCCAATGTTTCTAAAACAGCACTGAAAGAGTGGCCGTAAACACTTTTAATCTTCCAGCCAACATAGGCAGGTTACATTGTAAGCAGTGCTGTTAGAAGGAAAGCCAATGCGAGGGGGTAAATCTACTATTGTAGTAGGATTCAGGATTCTTACGTTTTACCCAAGATTCCAGGCACATATTCAAAGATTTCAAGTACAAGTGTGGCAAATTACATTTTTACATACAGTATGTACTTACAAAAAAATCGGGGAAATAAGTTTTAAACACATCATGTTTTTTTTTCCTGGCAATAATATCTCTAAAGAAGCTTTTGACATGAAATTAAAACAATAAAAACCAAAAATAAAGAATCTGAAAAATTTGTTATGTGTAATTACACTACTGAACTGTATTTAATGCTTTATATAAAAGACATTTTTGGTGATGACAGCTTAAAGACGCATGTTATATGAAGAATGAAGTCACACACATTGCTCAGGTTGCTCAACATTGCTCAGACTTTAATAGAGTATAAAATCTTGATGGTTCTGTGGGTCTCGTCTCTCAAATCTGATCTTTATTTTGTATTTTATATTGGATTCATGACAGGTGATTGGCTGGGCCATTTCACAGCTTGATCTTTCTCTGAAACCAACTGAGAGTTTCCATGGCTGTGTTTTGGTCATTGTCTTGCTGAAATGTCCACCCTGGTTTTATTTTCATTATCCTGCTGAGGTAGATGTTGGATTGAAGCAGCTAATTTAAAATTTACAATGATGAAGGGCAGAGGGTTGCTGAAAAACTACTGAGAGATTTCAGCTGCAGTCTGGGCTTTCACCGCTATTCTACACCTCCCTTTCTTCATGTGTTCAATACTTTTACCCTGCGTCATTTATTTAATTTTATTATGCATAACTAAATTTATAAATTAAATAGATTAGGTTTCTTTGCATATATGCATTTCTTTGGCTGTTACTAACAACCGGGAAAAAACATCACCTTTAGAAACATGTTTTCTGTGAAAAATGGTGACGTGTTTAATAACTCACTAATTTTACCTGTTGTATACATACTGTACTACTTCATATAACAGATGCTATTTGTTATACTACTCTACAGTATACACTAGTAATATTAGTATTCTAAGAATAAATTGAGCCGAACATTGAATTATATGTCAGTTGCTCTTTTAAATGTAATTTACTCATACTTTAAATGTCATCTTTCATCTTAAATTAATATTTATTTTAATATCATGCATTGTTCGCTATTGGGAAAACATAAATTAATTGTGTGGAACCCTGCATTTTTTCATTGTTTTGATTTTATGCATGCATTTTTAATCAAAAAAAGCTTTATATATTTAAATTTTTAATTTAATTGAATTAAATAATTAACTATTATCACCCATTCAGTAAATAAAATTATTTAGAAAGCAACACAATTGCCTTTTCAAGTGGTTTTAAGCATTTTTTTGAATCATGAAAACACTAGACCAACGTTCAAGGATTTCCAGCACCCATACGAACCCTGAAGACAGTTCACATCGAGATGAATGTAATACAAAACCAAACACGCCTAAATAAAACATGGATCACAATGCAGAACTCAACAAGGCAAGCCATGTGTACAAACACTGACATGAGTCACCTCGTTCCACCTTTTCATGTTTGCAGTGTTATTAAAACAGGGGGGTTTATGACGAATCATTCTGATGACAAATCAGGCTCCAGGATTGTAATACCCAAGAAAGAAAACATCTGCATGTTTGAGTCAGACGAGTGGCATTCATAAGCGAGTCTATAACCTGATGACAGATCCCACACACACCTGACAATGCATTTGAGCTTCCATGAAGCAGATGTCCCCTAAATGCTGATTAAAGTTGGCACGAAATCCTCCATCGCTCATGAAACATTAGCAATATTGCACTTACGCGTCCTCGAAGATTGATGCACAAGCTTGACCTGCCAATGTCCCAACAAAGGACGTCCTTTCGTCCGAGACTCGTGGGACGCTATTAATTTAAATCCTTTCACTCCCTTTCATTCTAGCTGCCCATTTCCTATTAGTCCCGAAGAGCCTCACAGTCATCTTGAGTAGACATATGCCAATTAATGCTGAGCAATATGACCAAAATTTGATTTCACATTATGAGAAATTTTATTTCACGGTAACGATATATTTCACAGTATAGTAGTTATTTTGAAGGTAGTAATGCCAAAACATTTAGAAAATGGCTTTATATAATAAATAAGCATGGGTATTAAAGAAAAGGACTTGATCTTATTTATTTTGTATTTTATTTTTAACCATAAAAATAAAGTAAAGAAAATACGAATAGATAAGCAACAAATTCCACTTTATGTCACATTTAAGTTTTATGCGGACAGACCTTATTATTAAAAAAATGTGAAGTAACTTCTCACAGATCTCACAGATATCTCATAAAATATTTCTTATGTAAGTAACAGGAAAATAAAACTTACATATGAAAATATAAATATGAAAAAATAAGGAAATATCAAAATGTTTCTCCATCAAAAATATAAACAAATACAATTCTTCTGTAAATATTAAAACTAAGTAATCAATTCTAGTTAAAAACATAAATCAATTGGCAAAAATATTTACATTTCATGATAAACACGGAATAAAAAATGTGGTTACGCTATACATTCATTCCGCAGTAATGACATACCGTAATCAACATTTGAAGTGGATCATCAACATCCATCACAGTTGCCCTAAATCAATTGAACAACACCCATTCTTGTCCTAGGACAATTTTGAAAAACATTTGATTCATTTCGAATGTTGACCACTGTATACATTCATCCCACCCAACCCTACTGAAAATAATCAATAATTCAATATATTGTGATAATGAACATGCACAGTATTGATACTGTGGGCACTTCAAAGTACAGTAAATCATAATTTATTTATTATTTAAAATTTTTGAGTGCTTTTGAAGAATATTGAGATTGTTGTATTGGTAGTGGTGTTTAACACCACCAAATGCTTGAAGACCTAATAGTTAATTTATTATCAAGCAAGAATATTTTCACATGTTAATCTGGCTTACGACATTGAAGAATATGTAAATATTTACTTTTGTTCATTTTCAGATAATTTAACTAAAGTCAATATCAACTAAAATCAATAAAAAAATCGATTTATTTGTTAACATCAGTTTATTTAATTAAAATCAATGTAATGACAACTGCAAAAGCATTTATTAATCTTAGATTGCGTTCATTTCTAGTTAATGCTTAATAATGCTTTAAAAACAAAATTTTAAAACATTAATTTCTTGAATTAAGTTAATAACTAATAAAATCGTTAAATGTTTTATTAACTTTAACCTATAACCATGACTATATTGCTATTTCTCCCAGTTAATTTTAATCCATTAACAGGCGTTTACTAATGAGACTTCATTGTAAAGTGATACATGTTTTACTTTATCATCCTTTTGCAACTGATTTTTTTTTAAAATTGTATTTACTCTGAACATACTAATAATAAAGCAATACACCATTTTTTCTTTTCCTTACTATTATAGCTCTTTAAGTTTTTTGCAGCTTAGGTCAATATCTTGATAATACCATATATCATGATATAATCATCAGCAATTAATTACAACAAGAAACATTTTGAAACCGGCAAAAGCCTACACTGAAACTATCTCGGCTGAATATAAACAAACTAATTAAATGTAGTATGTTAAACTTAAGTTGTTTGTTGAAATTTAGCCCAAATAATTGTTTGCAGCCACTTAACATCATTCATTCATTCACTTTCTTTTCAGCTTAGTCACTTTATTAATCAGTGGTCGCCACAGCAGAATGAACCGCCAGCTTATCCAGCATTTGTTCTACGCAGCGGATGCCCTTCCAGCTGCAACCCATCACTGGGAAACCCATACACTCTCATTCACACACATACACTACACTATTTAGCTTACCCAATTCACTACATGTCTTTGGACTGTGGGGGAAACCCACGCCAACATGGAGAGAACATGCAAACTCCACACAGAAATGCCAACTGACCCAGCCGAGGCTCAAACTAGTGACCTTCTTGCTGTAAGGCGACATCGCTACCTACTGTGCCACTGTGCTGCCGCGCTACTTAACTTAAAAAAAATTAATTGTGTAGTCTCCAGTTTCAGCAGCGTGTCGAGAGACAGTGGGAGCAGTGTGAACCATCATATACCGTATCTGCTCATGCTGCAAAGGTCAGCACCACAGAGAAGCTGCTGGGTCTTTATCATGCACTCAGTTACCATCACTTAGAACAAAGGATCTGTCAAGGAGGAAAAAGATCCAGGCTGCTGGACTCTGCATCTGGACTCCAGGGTCCACACACAGCCAGCATCCACCCTACTTTCACAATCACCTGACGTCATTCTGCTATAGTAGGCCAGCTCTAGAAAGAGGAATCCGGTGGGGATGGACACTGGCCTACTGCCGCACACATGTGAGCGAATGGTAATAAAAATTAACTTTAACACTAACAATGCATTCTAAGGGGAAGGTCTTACACAAACAGCAACATTGAAGAAAAAGCATCTCATTGTTGTGCTTGTATAATAAGTTAAAGTATTTCATTGTTTTGCATCGCTTCTCAACACATTATCCACTGTTCCCTCTGGATTAGACTAGAGCAACAGCACTTTGCACTGAAACATAAATCTCAAGTTTAGTGCATTACCAGCAGCAGCAGCGAGCACAGTAAAGCTTCCAACTTCTGAGGCAAAGAGCTGGCTTGAACATTTCCTGTATGCCAACGATACATTTAAGTTCATTAAAGTTCTTCCCATCCACTAGCCTCTATGCATATACTGAAGTCATTAAAGATGCATTCATTAAAGCATAAGCTTGATCTTCTATCTACTGGTATTTTAGCACAAAAGCCATGCAAAAAGATCTGGATTGTGATTTGATCATCACACTAACATTCTTTCGGGTGAAATCTGAAATCTGAAATATTTATCTAGATCTAAGCTGTATACACACACACACACAAATTATATAATCACTTTTCAAAAGTGTCTGTAAAGTGTGTTTCTGCAGCATTGCTCAAGTCATCAGTGTCCTTAATCATAAGTAGGCCCACACGGAATCTGCAGATTTCCGCAGATTTTTAGCCCATCATTGATTCTGTTTATTTACTTGTATAAATGTGTGTAAATTTATGTTCTTTCAGTTTTTAAATTAATTTCAGTAATAATATTGACTAATATGAAAATATTCATATGATTTATGTACAATACAGTTTGTAAAGTCATATTTTCTGTCTTTTAGTAGATATTTTATATAGAAAACTTGCTTTTTTTACCAAATAAAGTGGATCTAATTGGATTCACATTAAACACATTAAATAAAAGTCAAAAAGGTATAACTTTTTAGTTCAAATATTAAGGTTTTAGTTATGATACTCCTAATATCATTCTGCATAAATCTGCAGATTTTTAACAAAATAGCAAAAATTGTCTGCATATTCCGCCTGGCCCTAATCATAAGCCTACAATGTGACTTAAATGATGATTTGCTGCTCAAGAAACAAATGGTTATTACTATAAATGTAAAAACAAAAAAGACATTTTGCAAAATGGTATATATATATTTTTTTTCTGGTGAATATAAAGTTTAATAAAAAAAAAACATTCATTTGAAGTTATTACTTTCACTTTTAAATAAGTTAATGCACGTCAAATAAATTTATTCATTTATTCATCAATATTTTTTTTACATTTAAAAATAAAAAACAAAAAAAAAGTTTTCTGTTGGTAAAAACTGTTGATCTCCAACATTTTTTCCCCAAGTTCCATGAATTGTTTTATCATTTACATGTCAAAAAATGAACAGAAAAATGACAGGTTTCATTGTGGTGAGCTGATGGCATACCCCACATAATGTGACAATAAATATCCAGAGACTGACTTTGAAAATGAAGCCTTAGAAATAAATATACACTGATGTTCGGCTCCTGCTAGAAGAACCAAACTCAGGCATGTTTGAAAATAGGCCTCCACTGAACGGGCACCAAGACTGGCACTAAACCCACAGCTGTCATGGCAAAAGGTGGAGCCTGAATGTATCAGTGTGTGCGTGCGTGTGCGCGCGCGTGTGTGTGTGTGTGTGTGTGTTTGTGTGTGTGTGTGTGTGTGTGTGTGTGTGTGTGTGTGTGTGTGTGT
>CAIGQQ010031669.1:0-18825 GCA_903798035.1 Danio albolineatus
ACTTTTCCTAGATTATTACGATCAAATACGTTTAATAAAGTTACACAATAAGAGTTTAACAGAGAAACACTGTTCTTTTAAAGACTTTTCCTAGATTATTACGATTAAATACGTTTAATAAAGTTACACACTAAGTGTTTAACAAAGAAACACTGTTATTTTAAAGACTTTTCCTAGATTATTATGATTAAATACTTTAATAAAGTTACACACTAAGAGATTAACAGAGAAACACTTATTTTAAAGACTTTTCCTAGATTATTACGATCAAATATGTTTAATAAAGTTACACAATAAGAGATTAACAGAGAAACACTGTTATTTTAAAGACTTCTCCTAGATTATTACGATCAAATACGTTTAATAAAGTTACACACTAAGAGTTTAACAAAGAAACACTGTCATTTTACAGACTTTTCCTAGATTATGGTGATTAAATACATTCAATAGTTACACACTAAAAGTTTTACAAAAATAAAACCTGTTATTTTACAGAATTTTCTGAGATTATTATGATCAAACACCATCAATAAAGTGACTGCACAAAGTTCAAGAGAAAACGATGTTATTTAACAGAATTTTCCCTTAATAATTATGATTAAACATCTTTAATAAAATGCCAAAACATGCTCAAGGTTGTAATTTAACAGGTTTATTTTGGATAAAAAAACAACAACAACAACAACAACTGATTAAAATTCTCACAACTTTAAAATTACAGTTGTTACATTTTATTTAATAGTATTTCAATTATGTAAAACATGTTTAAGTTAAATGGAAATCTTAAATGAAATGGAACATTTAAATTACTACAGTAAATAAAATCACAACAGTTTCACGAAATTCTCAGACTATAGGTGTAACACGATGGTGACACTGACAATGGGGGTGAGGATCCAATTGCAGATTTAATTATAAGTCATCGGTGGCATACAGGTATGGACAGAAAATCAGAAACATAGTCAAAAAACAGGCAGAAGATCAATAAAGCTGGTAGCAGACAAGAATAAACAAATAGCAAGGCAATAATCAAAACATGGGAAGACTGGAACAAAGGAAACACGTTGTATGTCACTTTACAGGGAACAATACTCAGCGAAGACAGAGTCTGTATGTGCTGCTTATGTAGTGAGTGTAATCAGTCTTTGACGGTCCTCCAGTGGTGTCTATGCAATCAGTCTTGATATGGAGCAGGAGTGTGTGTGTGCGCGCTGCATGACTGGAGTTGTAGTTCTTTAGCAAATCTGTAGTTCATGGAAGTGTGTGTGTCAACCAGCGATCTCTGGCTGTGGAGATCGCTGGTGATTGTGACAATAGGATTATCGTAAACTTAAGATATACAGAAAACTTATACAACTACTTGATTTTCACCGATTCACACCACTATTGATCTTAAACTTTTTATGTATCGATTTGTAAATTTACATTATCAGGTAATGGAACTTCTCTGTGTTATGCTGTTCACAGCAGACGAGGTTGACCAACCTTGAGCATGTTTTGGCATTTTATTAAAGATGTTTAATCATAATTATTAAGGGAAAATTCTGTTAAATAACATTGTTTTCTCTTGAACTTTGTGCAGTCACTTTATTGATGGTGTTTGATCATAATAATCTCAGAAAATTCTGTAAAATAACAGGTTTTATTTTTGTAAAACTTTTAGTGTGTAACTATTGAATGTATTTAATCACCATAATCTAGGAAAAGTCTGTAAAATAACAGTGTTTCTTTGTTAAACTCTTAGTGTGTAACTTAATTAAACATATTTGATTGTAATAATCTAGGAAAAGTCTTTAAAATAACAGTGTTTCTCTGTTAAACTCTTAGTGTGTAACTTTATTAAACGTATTTGATCGAAATAATCTAGGAAAAGTCTTTAACATAACAGTGTTTTTTTAGTAAAACTCTTAGTGTGTAACTTTATTAAACGTATTTAATCATAATAATCTAGGAAAAGTCTTTAAAATAACAGTGTTTCTTTGTTAAACTCTTAGTGTGTAACTTTATTAAACGTATTTGATCATAATAATCTAGGAAAAGTCTTTAAAATAACAGTGTTTCTCTGTTAAACTCTTATTGTGTAACTTTATTAAACGTATTTAATCATAATAATATAGGAAAAGTCTTTAAAATAACATTGTTTCTCTGTTAATCTCTTAGTGTGTAACTTTATTAAACGTATTTAATCGTAATAATCTAGGAAAAGTCTTTAAAATAACAGTGTTTTGTAGATATCTGTAGATTTATTACTTTTGCACTTTATTTCAATAAAGAAATTTTACCGTAATTTTATGGTCTTTGTTTGGCAGCCGTAGCTGCCAGTCATTTGACCTTTTTTTTACGATACAATTTATTACTTTAATTTTACATAATTTTAAATGTTCTTAAAAAAACAGACAAATTCCTGTAATTTGTCATTAATTATATAAAACATAAAATAACAGTCAAGCTGTTAATTCACAGATATTGTTTGTAATTTTTATGGAGTTTTGAATATAATTTAAAAAAACAGAAAAATACTGTATAAATAATACAATAATTTCCCTGTATAAAAACAAAAATGACAGTAACTTGTCTTTAATGATAAAGTACCTAAAATTAAAGTCAAACTCTTATTTTAGAGAGATTGTTGGTAATTTTACTAAGTTTTGAATATAATTTGAAATGACAAAAAATTACTTCTAAAAATATATGGAGATTTTCTGTAAAATTAGGGAGTTTTTTTACAGTGTACTTAAAGGGTCCATAAAAAATTTAAGAGGAACACTTTTGGGTAACACTTTATTTCGATGGTCCATTTGAGTATTAGTAGACTGTCTATTAATATATGTTGATACTGACATTCAACAGACATTTAACTGACTATAAGAAACTTTGCAAGTACATGTCAACTTACACTAAGCCTTAACCCCAACCCTAACCCCAACCTAACAGTCTACTTATAATCTGATGAGAATTAGTTGTAATGTAACTTAAATTTAACAAACGGACCATCAAAATAAAGTGAGACCCACTTTTGAACTTTTTAGGTACTAATACGTACCCTTGATGTATTAGTATGCACCTCTTATGTACAAATTTGTACCTTTTGAAAAGTGACAGCTTTAACCCCAGTGACAGCTCTTGTAGTTTTATTTCTGAGAGTGTACGAATCATTGGAAAACTTCTTCATAATCAATTCAAAACTTTCATAAACGTTTAGAATTACTTGAGTATGAGTAAATGATGAGAAAAGTTACATTTTTGGGGGGTGAACTATCCCTTTAACCCAGCTTAAGACCAGCAGGTCCATTTCTACATTAAAATTTTAAGCTAAATAAATAAGTTAGCTGGGTCACACTTTATTTTAAGAGACGTATGTCTTTAAAAAAAAAAGAAAAGAAAAAAAGATTACATGAACATGATATTTTTGGGGCAAAAACTGTACGCAAAGCCTCAATCACATGTCAAGCGTCTGTCTGTTTTCCTCAGTCCTCCACAGTGTTAAACGGTGACGCAGGTAGGAAGCAGCCCCCACCCCCTCATCCCGTTCATCTGTTTGCAAAACGCTCTGCACTCATATCTCCCTGTTTTCACATGCTCCGAGCAGCACTGCAGAAATGCTTGAGCTGTGGATGATTGCATTGGCTGTTCTCCTCATCCTTTTCCATCCCGAACCCACCGATTCCTCCTCAAAAAGCTGTCTCGACAAAGGTTGGAGAATTTCTGTTGCTTCTTTGATCAGTACTTTAGAAGCTGATTTATCAGTCAATCTTCTTGATATTTATAGCTGTGTGAATTATGCGTCGAACATTTGAAAGGTGAAGTAAAAATAATATCAAATAAAAAACTTTGCAGTGAAGAAAAAACATACAAAATACTAGTAAGCTGCGACTCCACTTCCTGTGTGCTGCACCATGTCCTCAGTCTTTCTCTTTCAACAACAACACGTGCATATGCTTTTATATTTCAGACGTAAAAAGAGAAATAAAAAGAGCATATGAAAATGAGTCCTTGCCCTGCCCGTCGCTTGCAGAGGATGTAAAATACCTTTCCATCAATCTACGCAAAAAAGGAGATACAACAACAGACCTGAGAAACAACACTCATCAATTGGGGCAGCGGTTTAAGGTGTCCCAAATCAACTCTTCTGTCTCAATTATGATTTTAAGAACTGAAGCTAATGATACGGGACTCTACACCTGCGTGCTCCACACCAAGAATGGGCCACTCACCACTGAGTCTATACTGCTCATTAAAGGTAAAACCAGATATAATCAAGTCACTTTACACTAAAGTAATGTGTTTTTTGATTTGACAACGGTGACCAGCTTAAGATGATTTGAACAGTCCCACTGGGGTCAAAATGGAGACCATCTTAAAGGCATAGTTCATGTGAAAAATGAAATGAAAAAATGAAAATGAAAGAATCTCTCATCATTTCCTCCACTTGTTCTGAACCTGTCTGTGTTTCTTGGTTCTGTTGAACACAAAAGATCACATACTGAAGAACGCTGGAGCCATTTGTTTTTTGATTTTTATCCAACATTCTTTATAATTGGTTCAAAACTTTCATAAACGTGTCAGTAAATGGTGAGAAAAGTTACTTTTTTTGGTGGTGTGACCTATCTCTTTAAACCAGCTGAAAACCAACAATGCCACATGTCAATTCTATAATAAATCAATTGGGTCACACTTTATTTTAATGGTACAATTCTTGCTATTGAGTACTAATAAACAGCCAATCTCCCAATAAAATGCAGGTAATAAGTCATTAGTTAATAGTGAGTTATAGTACTAACACTAATTAATATATACGAATGTAACTGTAGCTTGTACACTGTAAAAAATCCTGGTTGCCTTAAATTTTTAAGCTGTATCAAACTAACCTTATGAGTCCATTGAACTTACATTATGTTAAACTGGCTTAAAACTGCTTACATAACTTAATAAATTAAATTAGAACATGATTTACTTAGTTTAATAAGTTACAATGAACCTAAAACATATGCTGTCATGACTAATTGTTTATATAATTTTTACAGTGTAGACGTGAAACATTGAACCTTTATATGGATGTTTTTCTTTGAATAGTTTGTTAGGATTATCAGTTTTAAAATGAAAGTAAGCTAAAAAAATGAAGTAAAACACACTCTCTTTTTTTCATCATGCACTGGAGCAGTTTGTATTTTCTGCCTCTACTTCATTTCGTTGAAAAGAAATCATCCATCATCGTTTATTAATACCAAGTATTGTGGCCTGCATTGTTACACACGTCATTACCTTTACTTACTCAGTATGTTATCATTTATATTTTAATAAGTCAGTGTTTCTCAACCACGCTCCTGGAGGACCACCAACATGTTTTGGATGTCTCCATCTGTCACACCCACCCATTACAGGTCTTTCAGTCTCAGCTAATGAGCTGATGATCTGAATGAGGTGTATTTGGTTAAGGAGGCACGAAAAATGTGCAGAGCTGCTGGTCCTCCAGGAACGTGGTTGAGAAACACTGTAATAAGTGATGTACTGTGTTGTTTGCTTACATCTTTCTGTTTAAAACGTACACTTTTAAAGGCTTAATTCAGTGATACATTGTGTGATTATAACTTGACACAGAGTAAAATGTACTTGAAACAACGTACTGCATGGTTAATTTTTAAATGAATAAGGCAAAATGACTAAACAGTGTTCCGTCTACAGCTATGAAAAAAAGATGCAGCTATGTATCAAGTGAAGCGTTATTTGAGTAGTGATATTTCCAAAATTTAAATAAAAAATTTGTCATTTAGAGCATGTTTTTTATTAAAATATATAAATCATGATTTTAGACAACACAACCCCAGTGTTTTAACTTCAGAATGCTTAAGGAAATTGGGTGGAATAACCACGATATAAATGATTTTCATTTTTATGAAAAGCCCTTAATAACAATATTGTATTTGATTTTTTTTTTTAAATCTGACTTTATAATAGAAATATTAACAATTCACTCACATCCCAACCTAATCAAGCAAGAGAAACTGATCATTTTTTTAAGTGACGTCTTAATTATTTTAACAACTGAACATAAAACCTATAAAACAGTATGTTGACATTAGAAAAAATACGAATAAATATTTTGCAATATTTTTTCAACATTTTTTTTGCACCTGTCCTGTGCACCTGTCTGTTATTCTACACGCTTTGCTCACTGGTCACAGTAGAAAATGTCAATTATATCAATGTGTGTTTTAATGCTATTTTCTTTTTTCTTAATGTTATTTTCTGCTTGCAATTTAGATCAGCCAGCAGAACCAGTTGTCACTTGTTTGGCCGATCACCAAACACTGCCACTTATTATTGTCTGTGTGATACTAGGTGTATACAGCATGCTCATCACCAGTGTCTGCGCAGTGAGTATTTGCAATCACACACTTACCAACAAGTGCCGTTTTCCACCTACAGTACATCAATTCTGACTCTACAGGTTGCTGATTGCTTGATTCTAATTGGCTGATGAAGGTGTGAAATTATTCATTTGTTCATTTTCCTTCAGCTTAGTCCCTTATTTAACAGGGATGCAGCTAAATTCAAATGAACTGGTTCTCCCTGCATCACATCAGATAGACAGACACAAATGAAGCAGAGATCTAATTTATCAGTACAAGTACCACGAGAAAGTTTGCTGATACTGATAGGAGCTTATCAAGCCTTTCTGCAATGACGAGTCACACAAATCAAATTCCTGTTGCGTGATTGAAGCTGTCACGATCACCAGTGATCTCCACTGTCAGAGATCGCTGGTTGAAACACACACACTTCCGGGAACAACAAATCAGTCATGTTTAAGGACTACATTTCCAGTCATGCAGCACATACACACTCCTGTTCCATATCACGACTGATTGCGCACACACACCACTGGAGGACTTTCTGATACTGATTACACACACTACATAATGACCCTATACATGACCCTACAATGCGTTTTCTTTGTTCCTGTTTTTGCCGTGTTTTTGACCATAGCCTTGCTTTCTGTTATCCTTGCCTGCCGCCAGCCTTATTGACCTTCCACCTGTTTTTGACCATGATTCTGATTACCTGTATGATTCTGTTTGCTCCTGATGACCGCTGCTATACTGACTTCACATTAAAATCTGTACTTGGATCCTCGCCTCCGTTGTCATCGTCACTCACCGAAACAGAATACTCAGCCCCCAAGAGGACCCAGCAGAGTAAAAACAGGAACAAAGAAAACGCGTTGTAAGGTCACTAAACAGATGAACAATACTCAGCAATGACTGAGCGTTTATGTGCTGCTTATGTAGTGTGCGTAATCAGTATCAGAAAGTCCTCCAGTGGTGTGTGTGCGCAATCAGTCGTGATATGGAACAGGAGTGTGTATGTGCTGCATGACTGGAAATGTAGTCCTTAAACATGACTGATTTGTTGTTCCCGGAAGTGTGTGTGTTTCAACCAGCGATCTCTGACAGTGGAGATCGCTGGTGATCGTGACAAAAGCATCCTCGTATATAGTTGCACTTACACTATTTTACTGTGGTGATTCCAGCAGTTATGAATTACATATATCAATGTATCAATATTACTGTCTCCATGCACTGTTTTAAAAACGTTTTTAACTTGTTAAACTCATTCTTGAGGTGTAGTTGGATCACAGATAGTTGGATCAGATTCTTTAATCCCAGTTTCTTGGCAAATCCTGTCTTGTGGACTAGGCATGGGCCGGTATAAGATTCTGACGGAATGATAACCTTGTATAAAAATATCACGGTTTCACGGTATGACAGTATTGTGATTGCTGCTGTAAAATATATTATTTTTTTAAATGTCAGGCTAAAAAACAAAACCTTTTTCCCCTTTGAACATGATATATTTTATTTTGAGAAACATTTAAAGCATTTTGTGGCAGTAAACATGTCAGGCTAAATAATTCAAGTTTCAAAAACACAGATGTCTTTACAATTTACACCTAAAAAAACAACAACAACAACAACAAAGTAAATCTTACTCATACCTTAGGAATGGTAAAGCAGAAAATTGTGGCGGTATGAAAACCTTGACTTTTACATATCGCGGTATACCTTGAAAACGGTTATCGTCCCATGCCTATTGTGGACATGATTATACATGTTACAACTGAGACATGTTAATATGTGCCTGCCAATCAACTCAGTGGGTGGGAAAAATTACACGGCTACACCACGTTGGGCCTCAAAAACACTGTGATATGGGTTCTATTTTAACCTCAGGGAAAGAGACATTTGCATGATAGAAGCCTTTTAACACCACACAGATGAACACCAACAAACAAATCGGTTAGTGTTACACTTGTTACCATTGGTTGGAGTTTAGTTCAATCTGTGTTTGTAGGATTGTGCAGTGTAACGTGATTTGACATACTCTGAGCAGGGACCAAATAGACTTTGCATAATATGTCTTTTTAGCACTGAGAAAGATTAAATAATAAATCGAAATGATTACTGTATGGGGCGCCACGGTGGCCGAGTGGTTAGCACGTTCGCCTCACAGCAAGAAGGTCGCTGGTTCGATCCCCAGCTGGGTCAGTTGGCATTTCTGTGTGGAGTTTGCATGTTCTCCCCGTGGTTGCGTGGGTTTCCTCCGGGTGCTCCGGTTTCCCCCACAGTCCAAAGACATGCGGTACAGGTGAATTGGGTAAGCTAAATTGTCCGTAGTGTATGTGTGTGAATGACAATGTGTGGATGTGTTTCCCAGAGATGGGTTGTGGCTGGAAGGGCATCCGCTGCTAAAAACAAATGCTGGATAAGTTGGCGGTTCATTCCGCTGTGGCGACCCCGGATTAATAAAAGGACTAAGCCGAAAAGAAAATGAATGAATGAATGAATGATTACTGTGTGTGGCAATTGTTGGGGCAGTCTGAACATTTTTCTAAATCCAAAAGACAACTAATTTGTTGGTGTTTGTTCATATTCTTTTGTGCATTGGACAACCTCTGAACATTGTATTTGGGTCTGGTAACTGTAGCGTAAGTAGAATAATTATTATTATTTATTATTTATTATTATTTATTATTATTTATTATTTTTAAATAATTAAACACTCCTCAACAATTACTCCTTACATTACCAACCCTATCTAAACTATTCAATTATGTAGTCACAAAATTATGATTTCAACATTGTTGCACATACTAGCACTACAGAATTGTTGATGTGATTTTTTTTATTTTTTTTTCAGTGTAAATTCAAAAGCACAAAGCTAAATGAAGGCATCTACATGAACACAAGACCGGGTGGATTCAGACGACGCTGATGAGCAGAATATTTCATTGACTGTGACATTGACATTTGTAGCTCCATCAGCTGAGCTGTGTGGCTCAGTACTAAACACATCTATTAATTGTTCTTGCATTGCCATTGCTATACATGCATATGTTGTTCCACTTTATAATGCCTAACTACAATGTACTTGCATTAAATATATGTACATGCATTGTACTTACTGTGCGAAAATATTGTATTGTTAATGTGGTGGGATATGGGTAAGGTTAAGTTATGGTTAGTTAGAGTCACAACGTATCTCGGCCTATATTTCAGCGCTATTTCTTTATCTCTCAACTTGAAAAATGTGTATTTTGCCCGATATGTATGGTGGCCGAGAGAGCTCAAACACTCTGCAAGTTAAGAAAACCCATGTAAATAGAAGAACGCTCATAAACTGAAAAACATCTTTATGAATTTGACTATACACACACATGCAAATTCTCTCAACACATGCAAATAAAGAAACATGCTGCAAATAGCACAGACTGCAAGAGAAATGTGTCAGAGGACCGCAAAAACTGGCAAATCCAACTGCTTTCTGTTTATAGTCAGTTGTGTTGTCAGAGATCTGAGAAATTAGTTTTTTTTTTTGTAAAATTATGTTTGTAATTTTTTTATTCTGAGGGTAAGGGCTCATTCACACAGAACTCATCTTCGCGTCTTAAAACACAAGATGCTGTGCTCAGCAATGATTTTTAAAAAGCTCAGTATAGAGTACAAGGGAATCTGGGCACAGCCACTGAGCGCTTGTTAACAGAAACTTGCATCCTCTGTCCCACCTCTGAGATTGTCTGATTGGTCTACTGCATTGAAACTGACACTAATGAGCAGTGCCACTCAATAGAAGTTGAAGTTCTTTTAACTTGAAACAACAGCGCTTATGTGCACTACACCTTAAAAGACGTGAGTATAGCAGTCATGCATGTCCGTCAAGCAGGTTTACATAAAAAAAACTATGTAAAAGTAGCTCATTGGAATGAAAAACCATGTTCTGTAGGAACGAGCATACTAACATGCCATTAAAATAACATTTCATTCAACATTAATTGTGCAGTTTTTCAGGTTATTCGGGCTACAAATAAATAAACAGACTGTTCAAATAAGCAACAGCAAAAAAACGTACTCTTAACACCGATAACACCACTGACTGTGAACAGGAGGCAGTTGGGTTCATCACTTTTTGAGGTCCCCCGACACATTTCTGTTGTGGTCTGCTTTATTTGCAGCACATTTCTGTATTTGCATTTGTTGTGAGAACTTGCATGTGTTGTCAAACTGATGAAGATGCTTTCTCAGTTTGTTAGAGTTTTTCTAGTTTCATGTGCTTTTTAAAGAAAAAAATCTTCATTGTCAAGCGCTAGCAGTAGTCTTCTCATGTGAAACTAGCCTAATCAAGGAAATCATACACTCTCAGAAATAAAGGTACACAAGCTGTCACTGAGGCAGTACCTTTTTAAAAGGTCCACATTTGTTACACATTTGGTCCATATTAATGCCTCAAGGGGTGCATATTAGTACCTAAAAAGGTACCAATATGGACCCTTTAAGTACAAATGTGTACCTTTTGAAAAGGTACCACCCCAGTGACAGCTCGCGTACCTTTATTTCTGAGAGTGTATCATAGAAAACTGGACGAATAAAATTACTATCTTATCGCATTACTGTAAGTTTCAGTCAAGTTTCAATTTGTTTCCTGCGCCATCCAGCACACAGACATTTTTTTTATTGCTTGTTCAAACTACTTATTTAAAATGAGTTGAAACAACACAATTCTTGAGATTTCGTTGAGACAACTTAATTGTTTTATGTTCTGTCCACTTAAATTTGTAAAAACTAAGTATTAACTTAATTGTTTAATGTTGTCTCAACACAAATCGATTGTGTGGAATCCAGCATTTTGCACAGTGAGTATCAATGCAGAGAGATGAAGTGATGTGACAGTGATGTACTACATGAGAATAAAAGTAAAATCATAAATGAATATAGAAGTTATGCTGATAAAAAACTGTGTACTTCCTGAAATGTTTTGTGTTACAAATAATCACTGAAAGAATGAAACATCTAGAAAATTGTTAGCATCTTTAACAAGAATTCGCTCCAAAACCCCCCAAAAAAACAGTTCAGCATCCAAGACTCTCTAGTTAGCAGCCAAAAATAGTTAAGATCATTTAGCTGAGTATATACACTATATTACAAATAACATATTACACTGAAAAAAATATTCAAAGATGATTCCTTGTATTTACTACATTTTTATTAATGACTGTAAACAATTTATTTGGGCTTTTGTTTGGGTGTGTGAAATAATTTCCACTACTAAATTAAGTTGAACATTACTAAATTTAATTTGTTTAAATGCAACCCATATAAATAGTTTGCAACAATTTGCAGAATTTTTTTTTTCAGTGTACTGGATGCATATTCTACCCTGAGAAATGAGGTCAAGTTCGGTGCTCTGCTAGATTTAAAGTGTGGTTAACGGGCAATAATGTCAACAGTGTAATGGAAATTATTTACAGCAAAAACAATAAAATGATTACAGTGTTTAGAATACACTTTGGCATGGATCTTGGAATCGATTCTTTGATAAATGAATTCTCATATCTGCATGCCTATCTGGTCCATATTATCATAAAATATTGTGTGTGTGTGTGTGAATGCTTTGGTACATTCATGCAATTGATTATATACAGTTTTCTGTTTGTGGCCTGTTAGCATTTCTGTGTGCATGCTCTCCCCATGTTCGTGTAGGTTTCATCCAGGTGCTCTGATTTCTCCCACAGTCCGAAGAAATGCGCTATAGGTGAATTGAATAAACTATACTGGCTGTACTCTATGAATGCATCTGCGAATGTGAGAGTGTATGGGTGTTTCCCAGTACTGGGTTGCAGCTGGAAGGTCATCCACTGCGTAAATCAGTTCCTTGCACAGTTTAGTTCCAACCTTGCTCCAACACACTTACCTGTGTATATTAAGTGTTGCTTATACCTGTAAACATACATGTAATTAGATGTGTAAGTAGTGTGTACCTACAGTGTATGTACACACTGGTACATAGTATTTACTTGTGTAATACTGGTGTAACTACACTCATGTAACAACCCACTGAATAGTATGTGTAAGTACAAATGTGTAACAGAATATTGGTAACAACACTAAGAAAGTACACATCTGTAACAAGAATTATGGAAGTGCATTGTGTAACAACAGTATGTACTTGCAGATGTTTTCCCACTTCCACACCTGTTTGCAGATCATGTACTTGTGAACACTGTATGGCAGAACTAATGCTGCATTAGAAGGTTTCACCTTGTGATACCAGTGTACTTGCATGGTAAATCCACAGTAACTGTCCACTCAATATAACGTGTAAAATGGTCACAAATTACTGTGTAGAACTGTGTAGAAATATCTTCTGTGCAACACTTTAATAACAGTGTAGTTACATGGTAACTCCACAGGAACGTTCCACAATATAAAGTTTATAATAAAATTCATTTTCGTTTCGGCCTAGTCCCTTTATTAATCTGGGGTCGCCACAGCGGAATGAACCGCCAACTTATCCAGCATATGTTTTACACAGCGAATGCCCTTCCAGCTGCAACCCATCTAAGCCGAAAAGAAAAAGAATGAATGTATGAACAGTAATTTGTGACTATTTTACACTTTATATTGAGTGGACTGTTACTGTGGATTCACCATGTAAGTACACTGGTATCACAAGGTGAAACCTTCTAATGCAGCATTAGTTCTGCCATACAGTTCACAAGTACATGATCTGCAAACAGGTGTGGAAGTGGGAAAACATCTGCAAGTACATATTGTTGTTACACAATGCACTTCCATAACTCTTGTTACAGATGTGTCCTTTCCTAGTGTTGTTACCAATGTTCTGTTACACATTTGTACTTACACATACTATTCAGTGGGTTGTTACATGAGTGTAGTTACACCAGTATTACACAAGTAAATACTATGTACCAGTGGGTACATACACTGTAGTTACACACTACTTACACATCTAATTACCATGTAAGTTCACAGGTACAGTATAAGCGACACTTAATATAAAGTGGGACCATGGTATAAGTAAGATAATGCAAAATAGTGGTATCATTTGTTGTGATATTAAATTCTTATTTCAATACTGTTTAAAAACAGACACAAAATCAGTCTTATGTTGTACGGTTATATTTTTGTGAATAGCCAAAAATACATTGTCAAAATTATACATTTTTATTTATACCCAAACTCATTTTGTTTAGTAAAGAAAGATCATGTTCCATGAAAACATTTTGTAAATGACCTTTCATGAATATATCCAAACTTACTTTTTGACCAGTAATATGCATAGCGGGCAGCACGGTGGCTCAGTGGTCAGCACTGTCACCTCACACCAAGAAGGTTGCTGGTTCGTGCCTTGGCCGGGTCAGTTGGCATTTCTGTGTGAAGCTTGCATGTTCTCCCTGTGTGGGTTTCCACTGTGTGCTACTGTTTCCCCCACAGTCCAAACACATGGTATAGAATTGGATGAACTAAATTGCCCGTAGTGAGTGTGAATGCGAGAGTGTATCGGTGTTTCCCAGTACTGGGTTGCAGCTTAAAGGGTTTCTGTTGTGTAAAAGATATGCTGAAACAGTTGGCGGTTCATTCCGCTGTGGCGACCCCTGATAAATAAGAGCCAAAGGATAATTAATGAATGAATGAATGAATAATATGCATGTCTAAGTACTTTATTTGGACAACAGAGGCAATTTTCTCAATATTTAGATTTATTTTTACTCTCAGATACCAGATATTTAAATTGTTGTATCTCTGCCAAATATTTTCCTGTTCCAATAAATCCTACATTAAAGACAAGCTTATTTATTTAACTTTGTAAGTTTTTATTCTGTTTAAATCTCATTTTCTGAAAACTGACCCTTGTGACTGTTTGTGTGGCCCATGATCACACATGCGCGCTGTATGAATAAATTACACAGGTAAAATCATGAAGCTACTGAAGCAGAAGATTCAACACAGTAGGTGTTAGATTGACCAGAAACGTTTCAGATATGCATCTCACGAACCTCCAAGCAAACACAGAAAGGGTGTATGTAACACTTGCTGTAATCCTTAATATTACTGTAATCCACCAGCAAAAAAACAACAACTGTGCAGTTTTCAGTCACTGTCATCAAAACATCAAAACCCTAACCGCAGGAAACAATGACTGAGCACATATTGAAAACATGGCTAAGCATTCTTGTTTGTAAACAAAACGTCTTATGATGGCACTGATATGTTCATTTACACACTATCTTCACTCTCAGAAATAAAGCTGTCACTTTGGTAATGCAGAAATGACTTTTTTAGGTACTAATCTGTACTTTTTATGTACTTTTTTGGCACTAATATGGACCCTTAGGAAAAGATACAACCATAGTAGCAGCTTTTTAAACTTTCATACATTTTATAGTGATGTTTAAACCAATAATTTATTCTTATTTTTTAATCATAAAGGGGATAATTCTCATCATTCACCCTTCATTTTTTTTATAAAGCTTTCTTAGTTTCTTTATTCTGTTGAACACTGAAGAAGATGTTTTAGAGAAAGCTGAAAAGCAGCAACCATTGACTTCCATAGTATTTGTTTTTCCTACTGTAGAAGTCAATGGTTACTGGATTTCAGCTTTGTTTAAAACATCTTTGGTGTTCGAGAGAATAAAGAAAGTCATAAATGTAACCACACAACCACACAAGAGACAGTAAATAATAAGTTAATTTTCATGTTTGGATAAAATGTGGCTTTAATTGGTTTGAGGTGGAGAAATAGAAAAAAAAACAGCAGAAAAAATGTTCAGCGACTGAATGTATATTTGAACGAATATTTTTTATTTTATTTTTTTACTGAATGATGCTCGTCTTTAACGGAAATGTGCTTCATTGTTGCAAATAACTTTAATTTTAACTTAAATGAACTTAAAATAACTTTACACTGTAAAAAATGCAGGGTTCCACACAATTCATCCATGTTGTCCCAACATAAATTTAAAAAAAAAAATAAGTGCATTGAACATAGAACAATTAAACTGTGCCAAAAAACTTGTGTTGTTTCCAACAAGCAGCAAAAAAATACAAATAATAAACAAAATAAACATTTAGTGTACTACCCTATAAAAAATGCTGCATTCCACACAATTACTTCATGTTGTCAACTCAAATCAATTAAGTTAACTTATTTGTTTTTTTATACAAATTTAAGTTGATAAAACATAAAAAAATTAAGTTATCTCCCAAACAAGAATTGCGTTGACTCAGCTCAGTTTATATTAGTTTGAACAAGTAAGCAAAAAATGTTTTTGAGTATAACAGAGTGAAAAATATGAAATATTTAATATCTATTCAATAATCATACAATATTAATAAAAAAGTTGAGCTACTCAAGATCTGTTTGCACAGGGCAATGAATAAACGTTCTGTTGTCAGCTACTTCTATGAGTATACACCCTCCCGTGTTAGTTTTAACGCCTATAACTGCGGTGTATACGTTATTAGACTATTCCGCTTACTATTACAAATATGCAACCGTGCAATATGCAAACCACTGTAGACTCCAAAACATACGATTATATCAGAAGTCTAAAATTCGTTCGTGACAGGAAATGACAGGAAAAAAACAGTGGGTGGAAAGCATTTTGCAAAACGTTTTGTGAAATTCACATGCAGGATCCACATATTGGTTATATTAATGCAAACATTAACCCTTGTAGCAAAAAACTAAATCAATCTTAGCTTCACAGATCAACATGTACACAACACACAATGACAGCTTTATATGGACCACAACGTTTGAATGCAAGCAATCCAAATAAAAAGCAAATATCATGCAAGGCAAATAAAGAAAGATAAATAAGATTCTAAAGAAATGACTGCATTTGATTTGATCATATTTGAACTTTCCATCCTCCACATTTCCAGCCTTCATTATAATCTGACGTGATGCAATACTTAGCAAGTGATCAGCAGATAAAGAATAATGACCGATTGCAAAACTGGAAAGGATCATTTCGAAAGTGCTGAATCTGCTTTCAACTCAATCTGATTTTAATACTTTCCACAAATTCAGAGAGTCAAATAATCTATTGACCATTGGGCTATATGATAGGCTGAGAGTCAAACCACAACCTTAACCAAATTTTCCAGTTCCACAGCTACTGTTTTTTCTTCTGAAGTCTCATTCGATTTTTTTTCCCCTCGATTACACATATTGTGCAAATTGGCTACATTACTTGCAAAATTTGAGCACTTTACGGGCATTTGCAGTCAGCTTGAGGTTTCCTGCCACGTTACTGATGTCACAAAGCTTTCCAGAACTCACTCAAGTATAAGAGACAGATATCCCCCTTCTCAGTTATTGCACGACACAATGATTATCACACTTATTATAATCTTTATATATATCCCACTGGGATTTGGTAAGTACCTTCTGGCCTTCAGATGATTTTTTTTTCTTTCTTTCCAGGCACGGATAGTTTAGATGGGGACAAATTTACCTCTGTGGGTTGCAAGACAGCTTGAAGAGGAGCCTGTTTTTTTTTTTCTATTATTTCTATTATTCTATTATTATTAAATTAAGCATTAAGCATTAGCTTTTTGTTATTTAAAAACATTGAGATCATAATGCACTAACTTAAGTTAATGCTGGCCTAAATTTAATGCATACTTTTGGAATGCATACATTTTTATTTATTTATTGTTTTTTGTTTTTTAAATATAAAATTATAATTTGTTCTTTACTTTCAATACAATCTTTATGAAGTAGAATAATTACCAAAACAAATTTATAAAAAGAAATGAGTTAGCTCCAATACATCTAACGCTTCACTCATCTCTTTGTTCTGCTTCCAGCTCTGGTTGTGTCTCAGCCTTATCGTGTGACAGGAAAAGATGGAGAAGTCTCCATGCACTGCTCTTTTAGATCCAAGCTGAGGCCGGAAGAGGTCCAGGTTTCTGTGTATAAAAGTTTGCATGGACATGAGAGGATCTGCAGCGCGTATGTCAACCTCTCCCAGCCATACTTCGCAACAGATGGCCCGGTTCGCTGCAGAGGGAATGTTAACTTTGGAGGAGTGGATCTGATCATCGCTGGACTGCGAGGGGAAGACACGGACCTCTATCGCTGCGAGATCGAGATCCTCTTTCCACCTCCATATCTCAGAGCGCTCGGGAACGGCACTGTTGTTTACATACAAGGTAAGCGAAGTCTTGTTTTCAGTCTCTTACATGTGGTTTTTTACCAGTTTCATCTTGTTTTGTTCGCAGTTGGTAATGGTTAACAAAAAAGTTTTGTGTTTAGGCTAGATTGCGAATAATAATACCGAATAATAATACTGTTTTTAGAAAATGTAGGCTCATATTGAGGTGTTTTCTTATATTTTAAGCATCTATATAGGATAGACTAGCTAATTTAGTTCACTGATAAAGAGTTTTTTTTAAATAATAAAAGAAAGAAAATTTGCGCATCTTTTACGCATTTTCAAGTGGTTCCCAACTTTTATGGGTAGGCTACATTTTGTTGCTGTTGAACACAAATTAAGATGTTCTGAAAACAATTGCTGGAAATACGAAGCCATTGACTTTGATTTTTTTAATATTCTTTAAAACATCGTCTTTTGTATTCAATGGATGAAAGAAACTCAAACAGGTTTGGGTGAATAAATGATGACAGTATTAAGATATTTGGGTGAACTATCACTTTACCACTCTAGAGGGAGCCAGAGAGCAGAGTATAACATAAAAGAGTGCTGGAGGAAATCTGAGGTCACCTGAAAATACAAGGGTGGAAACGGGGCCTCCCCGGTGCACTCTACTTTACAGCAATTGTGCTCTATATTTTGATATTACCCATGGAAACTTTGACTTTACGTGTGAATGATGTTTTTCTTTGAAAATGTAGATTTCTTTATGACGAAACCGAAGTGTGCAAACGTAAGCTCCTTAATGCTAAAGGGTTGAAAAACAACCATCAAAGATGAGAAGAGTAGCACTTGAAGAGCACGAGCTTCCTGTTTTCAAACAGAACAGGCCTCAACTGAAACTGTCACTTTTTGGTTTGGTTTGGTTTGGGTAGAGAATTTAAATGAAGTATGATTTACATATAGGCTTGCGTTGTTTTTTCTGTGCACAGAAAGTGTTAGATGTGTGTGGCAGGGTGACATCCAGAGGCCAATTTTAGTAATAACTGATGTTCTTTCACAGAAATCCCAAACTGTCCCACTGCACCCAATACATCCACCCAGAGCCAGAGCCAGAGCCAGATTTCAGATCGGGAAACTGTTGAAAACGACATTGGTCCACTTCTTCTGCTATACCTCATCTTGATCATCACTTCCTGCAGTTTTATTCTACAGGTGAGAAATATGTCTATTCTCCTATTTTTTATTTTATTTTCTTTATTCCACTGCTGAAAAGATCAGGATCTTCACACAGTGGCATTTATTAAGATGTCTCTGCTATCTATCTATCTATCTATCTATCTATCTATCTATCTATCTATCTA
>CAIGQQ010031670.1:0-20303 GCA_903798035.1 Danio albolineatus
AATTTCAACCACATATTTTATCCAAATTTGGGTTAAAACAACCCAGCTGTTTTGGGGTCATTTTTTAAATGACATTTTTAACCCAAACCAAATTCAACCACATATTTCATCTAAATCTGGGTTAAAACAACCCAGCCGTTTTTCTTAGAGCGTACTACCTTTGAACAACATGAGAATGAACTGATTTTGTTTTTTATTTTAGCCTGTCGTATGAAACTAAAACCCATTTTGCATCAAGTGAATCGAGATATTGCTCATTCAGTAGGATATGGGTTTTTCCTACATACTTGTGCATCAAACATTTCCCCGGTTGACAACTTCACATTACGAGAAATCTGCCCACTCACTTCTTCACTGCCAGACAAGCATCTCGTCTGGGACACTTGAAGCAAAAAGGAGCTAACATCACTGTTATAAACAAACTCTTTCCCATATTATGATTCATTTTGCAAAAAGAACATATAGCAAAAGCCTGTGTAAGCACTGCCGTCCTATCTCCTCATCTAAACATCTCCACATGCTATAGCGCGTGTCAGAGATGTGGGTGGATATTGATCATAAACCCACATACTTCCTGTTTTCTTACTCCAGCAAAAACAAACTGAAGGTCTTCGCCCAGCATCACACTGTCAAACTGACGAGGATACGACAACATGTCAGACATCTTCACTCTGATCGCTCTCAGCTTTTCTCTCATGCTTCACAATGGTAAGAGACTCCCCTGTCTTTAGCTGTTGATGATCTGTTCTGTACGTTCAACTTGATTAGACTTTTTTAGATCAACTTAAATTACAAGATGCTTCATTTTGGCAAATGTGTTAGACGAGTTTCTTACTGGCTCAGTTAGTTAAATGCAATCAAAACAAGGATTTTTTTTTGCAGCTTGCTCAAACTACTTGAAAAAAATGACACAGTTTTGGAGACTTGAAAATTAGAATTTGTTACGTTAACTTAATCAATTTGTGTTGCAACAACATGAATGAATTGCGTGGAACCTTGCATTTTTTTACAGTGTGGACAGCTCACATTACCTCATCATTTGTTCTCCCTTTAGCGGTTTTATACCATTATGCACTGTAAAATAAATAAAATAAATCTTGTAGCTTTAAATTTTTAAGTTGAATAAAATTCTAATATTGATTCTAATTGAATAAAACTTTTCTAGTCATCGCAACTTACATCAGCCAATTTGACAATGTTATTTAAATTAAACAATTAAGTTGCAACTTGTAAACATTTGTTGACATTTTTACAGTGTCTAAAAGTAGATATTTCGCAGAATGCTGGTTTCTGCCATTTATTAACTTCCAAAGTATAGGGAAAAACTTACTATTGAAGTCAACGGGTTCCAGCAACAGCATATAAAAAAACAAAAAAATATCTTCTTTTGTGTTTAATAGAAGAAGGAAACTCAAATAGGCTTTGAAACAAGTCAAGGGCGAGTAACTGATGACCGAATTTTTGAATTTTTGGTTGAACTATCCCTTTACGTTTTGAGTAAAGCAGCTTGGACACTAAAACAGAATGTATGTTACATTGGTAACCTACAATAAGCTGATTTTTAATTGGTTTTATTTGTTTACATTAACAAAGTATTCAACGTTCTTGTGAGATATCTAAAACAGAACAATTTCCAATCATATCTTGGTAAATTCAATCAGAGCTTGTTAAATTCAAACATTGCATTTACGCAGAAGTGTTCATCAGAATGTGGTCGTACCAGACAAATACACTGATAAACAAATCAGCGCTAATTTGAAGGTCTGAATACACCTTGATCTAAAAACCCATATGAACTGTATTGACTTTATTCCTCACGTATAGCAGGCTTAGAGTGGGCGCAGCCATTGGAATCTTTTTCGCTCAAGACTTCCGGTCTTATTCACTTCGATTGATGTTTAGAAGTTAAAAACAGCTGTTTGTAGAGCAAGCCGTTTGAGCGTTTTCTGCCGCTTATTATTTCTAGTCATTTCTCAGATTGATTTAGGAGTTCTAAAACAATCGTAAAAATGTGCGCACTTCTGCATTGAAGAATAAGGTCAATATTAATTCTTGCACATGTCTGAATTAAGGTGAAACTCGAGGTAAAATAAGTCAAATAAAGTGAGTCAACATTCTGCATGATTTTAGATTCAACCTTTTTAAATGGGTTTAATTGTAGGATTGTAAACGGGAAAGGACAGTTCACCTAAAAATGAAAATTGACTCCATTTTCTTGCCTTTATGTGGTTCCAAACATTTATATATATTTATTCATTCATTCATTCATTTTCTTGTCGGCTTAGTCCCTTTATTAATCCGGGGTCACCACAGCGGAATGAACCGCCAACTTATCCAGCATTTGTTTTACGCAGCGGATGCCCTTCCAGCTGCAACCCATCTCAGGGAAACATCCATACATTCTTGTATATATTTAGTATATATTTTTTCTGTTGAACAGAATAGATTTTTTTTTAAATGTGGGAACCGGAGGGTGACACGGTGGCGTAGTGTGTAGCGCTGTCACCTTACAGCAAGAAAGTCTCTGGTTCGAGCACCGGCTGGGTTGGTTGCCATTTCTGTGTGAAGTTTGCATGTTCTTCTTGTGTTGGCGATGGTTTCCTCGGGCTGCTCCGGTTTCCCCCACAGTCCAAAGACATGCACTATAGGTGAATTGAATAAGCTAAATTGGCCATGTGTGGGTGTGAATGCAAGAGTGTATAGATGTTTCCTAGTGATGGGTTGCAGCTGGAAGGGCATCCACTGCACTGTGGCGACCCCTAATTAATAAAGGGTCTATGCCGAAAAGAAAATGAATGAATGTTGGCATCTGGTAGCCATGAATTCCATTGTGCTTTATGTTCTTTTTAGTCTATTATGGATGTCAATGGCTACCAGATGCCAACATTCTTCAAAATTAATTTAGTTTTTGTGTTCAACATAAAAAAAGATAAAAGAGGGATAAAAGGGGTGGAGGGAGAGGATTGTGTTGCACACTGAGAAAGGCATTGTGCCGAAACGTTTGTGTTATTGACTCACCCAAAGAATGTAAAAATAAAAACAACACGGAGGAATTACCTGATGAGTGCGAATCATTACCTCTTTGAACGAAAGTATTGACTAGATCAGTGGTTCTCAAGCTTTTTTTACCAAGTACCAGCTCAGAAAAAAATTGTCCCTCCAAGTACGACCATAATAATATTGAAGTAAGTTCAGTAGCATAATATTGAAGTACAGTAGAATAGTAGGCCTATTTAAGCAGCTACAGCATTGCACAATTCAAAAAGAAAGCATATTATTTCTTCTAATAAACAATATTTATTATTGTCAGCCACTTAAATAAAAAGTTTAGCCTATTAAAATCAATTTAATGATCACATCGGTGTTATCGTACGTGTCAAAGGGCTAAAAGTGTGTTCATTTTTTTACATTATTCAGAGATTCCTTCGTGTACCACTAGAAGGAAGCTTGTGTACCACTAGTGGTACTCGTACCACAGTTTGAGAACCACTGGACTAGATTAACGCACCAAAAAGTTTCTTTAAAAACCGCAAGTGCGCAGGGCAAATTTCATTAATTTACGCAACATAAAAAAAGGAAATCAAATTTTAAACAAGTAGAGAATGGGTATATGACGACAGACCTTTCATTTTTGGGTGAAAAGCAGAATATACTTAAGCAGAATATACTTTATTGTGAAAGTACTGTATGTGCATCTAAACATCAGTCTCAGTTTTCTCCAAGTAAACATTAATTCTGAACTGTTTAATTAATAAATGAACTAAACGGTTTTGTTGTCTGTGTTACCTTATAGCAAACTGTATCTGGGACGTGAGTGAACCTCTCAACCACACACTCAATGATGATGGATCCGTCAGTGTCACGTGCATGATTTTGGGAGATGAAAACGTGATATCGGAGGCCAAGCTGAAAATGAATGACAAATATGTGTGTGAGGTTACAGGCAGAGATGAAGCTAGTGGACAAACCTGTTTATGGCGTTACGAAGATAAGAAATTCATGTTTCAATTGAAGAATCCCAAAGACATACACAACTCTACATTTTCCTGTGAGATATCAAAAATTAAACCTTTTCCTGTCAAAACGAAGACAGGGCCACAAGCTAAGCTTTTTCAAGGTACAGTATGTTATCGACTCGTCCTGTAATGAAAACATCTGTTTTTTTTTGCTCACTGAAATAATGTGGCATGTTTTTAACCATTTTTAAACTTAAATGGCTTTTATTTTAAGGTTGCAATAATGCCGTGGCACCTCTCAGTTGTCCGTGCTACAACATAACAGTTCCCCCACCTGTAGAAAGGAATCCACTTGAAGACATTTATCGCCTTGTGATCTTAGTTCTGGCCGCAGTGCTGGTGATGGTCTCTTTCTACAGCATCATTGTAACTGTGAGCTACATCAGATTGAGGGTAAAGCATTTACAGAATTTTTACTGCATGTGTCTGTTTGTGTGGTTTTATTACACTCTAACAAATTCTGGGTCATTTCAACTCAAACTGACTGTGGATAAAGTCAAATGTTGGGTTAAATTTGGTCCTATAAACGTTATTCAAAAAAATTAGTAACACTTTTAGATGCTGAATCATTTGTTAAGCAATAGCAAATAGTTCATTCATTATCTGTTAAGCATTAACTCCACATTAATAGATGTTAGTAAGCAGTTTATAGCTACAGCTACAAGTGCTATATTCTTGACTTATAAGTAGGGCCAGACGGAATCTGCGGACATTTTTTGCTATTTCTGCTGAGTATTTTGTTAAAAATCTGCAGATTTATGTGAAATGATTTTAGGAGTATCATAAGAAAAAAAAATTATATATGAAATAAAAAGTATAACCTTTTTAACTTTTATTTAATGTTTACAATGTAAATCTAATTAGATCCACTTTATTTGGTAAACAAAGCAAGTCTCTCATATACAATATCTACTAAAAGACAGAAAATTTTACTTCATAAACTGTACTCTAAATAAATCGTATGAATATTTTTATATTAGTCAATATTATTACTGAAATTAATAAAAAAACTGAATAAATATAAATTTACACACATTTACACCAGTAAATAAACAGAATCAATGGTGGGCTAAAAATCTGCGGAAATCTGTGGAATTCTGCACGCCCAGATTCCGTGTGGGCCTACTTATGAGCACACGTATAACGTGCTTAATGGTTGTGTTTTCATGGTGTAATAATTCATTTTTTACTAATGATTTACAAACCAGATATTTAAGAACTGCTGGTGGCTTTTAAAGATCATTCAGAATGCATATAGATTATTAATAAAATATTCAAATGAACATTTGTATGTCTTATTATTCAGGCATATATAAATGGTTAATTCATATGTTTATAAATGCTTTATTAAGTCAGTTTCATCCAGTTTTATGACCTAATCTAAAGTGAGGACTATTTATGCTTTGTAAATCCCTTAGAAATGACAAATCTCTGCAAATGACTGCATCAAATGACTGCACCAAATGACAAATGACTGCATCTCTGTTTAATGTCTATCGTCTTCTTTTTCATATTTATTCTGTGTTGTCACTTGTCACTTTATGTACACTGTAAGCTTCTGTAGCCAAAGCAAATTCCTTGTGTGTGTGAAGCACACTTGGCAATAAAACTGATTCTGAATTTGATTCTGATTCTGAAATGACCAATAAATCTTTGCAATCTTATCTAAAAACATAACTACTGTAAATTTCAAGCATTGCTAAATAACAGAAGTGTCAAAATATAACATAAAATTGTATAAAACAACAACAATATAATAATTATCAATGTATTATGATACAACATTTCATAAGTTATTTAGCGATGTTTAAACTACAGTATTTTATTTTAGATAAGATTGCAAAGATTTATTTTTTATTTGATAGTTTCGTTTGTGCAGAAATGAATAAAGTCGTTTATTTTCTTTTTGTCCGGTTTAGAATATAACTAAGCCTTTAATTGTCATTTATAATGGATTTACAAAAATAGTCCTCACTATAGATTACAGTCAAATATTTTAATGCAACCATATAAATATAGTTGATGTAATATGTTCAAATTTTAGGAGCTATTATGTTGTTTAAAAGTAGCCATATTCCACGAGAAAACCGCAGACTTAGCAACCCTTCTCTCCATAATTGTCTCCACCTCTTGTTAAATCTACACTGTAAAAAAATCCAACTGACAAATTGTTAACTCAGTTTAAAATTGTAAGTTAGGTGGACATATTTTTGAGCTCAGAGTTGAATTTACTCATAAAAATGATTCAACTGCATGTTTGGAACCGTCTGTTCAATGAAAGTAAAAAATTCAGTTGAGGAGACTTTAAATGTTTATTTCTCCATATCTTCAAAAAATAAAAAGTTGAGTTAACTTAAAAATTCAAAGCATTGCTACATTTATATCAAAAGAACTTTAAACTAAATTTTCAGCAGCGCAAATTCATAGATTATGCTATATTACAAGCTAAAAGGATGATAGCTCTTAGCAGGAAAAGGCCTGATCCACCATCTATAGGAACTTGGATTAATGCCATGGCACAGTGTATGGCCATGGAAAAAGTAACATATTTTATTAAAAACAAAATGGATGTATATGAAGAAATATGGAAGCCGTTTAATTCCTACATTAACAACAGCAAATATTGGTCATTTTTTCTTGTGTGTGTGTACTGTTTGGTTGGATAATGTAACTATTATGTGTAAAGTACAGTAATGTATACTTGGTTTTTGGGTACCTAGCAGTATTTGTTTTGTATTTAAATTGTCTCTTGTAAGAGAATTCTGAGTATTTATATAGGGAGAAGAGAATGATGTTCTTTTGTTGGGGTGGGAAATAATTGTGACAAAATGGAATTGTGTTTTTCTGTTATCTGTCTTGCAAAATCAAAAACAATAAACACATTGTTCAAAAATAATAATAATTTAAAGCAACCGGCTGCAAGGAAATTTTGAGTTTATTAAGCTTCAGTGGTTGAAGTTGTGCCAAATTATTCGGTAAAGTATAATTGAAACCTGAAGCTCGATAAACTCAAAATTTCTTTGCAGCCGGTTGCTTTAAAATTTTAAGTTAACTCAACTTTTTCTTTTCTTTTTTACAGTGTATTGCTTGCCCTTCCGTGCAAATAGTCCTAGTTTTTTCTTGTTTTCTGTTCCTGTATTTCCTGCTCTCCTGTCTTTTCTGTGTTCATTTTGGAATCATTTATAAACTGCATTTGGATCAGCCTCTTACTTTTGCTTGGCCTACGTACAGTAACACTCATAATAATACTGTAAATACTGCAGTGTACTAAAACTTCTGCCAGTGGTCATACACTTTTTTTCAGTCCTTTGTGGGCAAGTGTCACTTTTATGGTCTGGAATTTAATAATTCTGTTAACATGCTACATTTTAAAGCATTTTAATTGTTAAATACAGCTGAATAATCACATCGCAAAATGCATCAGATATTGGTATTTTTTTAAGATTAAAGGGATAGTTCATCCAAATTAAAAAATCTCCATCATTTACTCACACACAAGTTGTTCTGAACAAGTTGTTCATTTTTTATGGATTTCTTTTTTCTGTTGAACACAAAACAAGATGTTCTGAAGAATGTTGAGTGGAAAATCAGCCACGGACATCCATAGCAGGAATAAAAAAAAACACTATAGAAGTCAATGGTTGCTTTTTTCTGACATTCTTCAAAATATCTTAATTTGTGTTCAACAGAAAAAGAAAATCGTGTTTTGAACATGCGGAGGATAAACAAATGATTCATTTTTGGTTGAACTACCCCTTTAACTACACTATTGCAACTACATCATATCAACCTGATGAGCTGTTACTGCATGTTACATACCATAATATTTGTGTCTTTTTCCTCAAAGGACCAGAAGCTTGAGTCTGCTGACAATCTGACCTACGTGCCAATGCAGGTAAGAGCTTTCTTAATGTCTGTCTTCAATAAGGGTGTGCCAGTAGCGCACTATGACTGGCCTGTGGGTCTTTTGTGCACTAATAGTTCAAAAACAATGACTGTTCTCTGTTGCAGAGGAATGTAAAGCGGCATGATATCGACAACACAGAATACGTGGACATGCGTGAAGTGCAGAAACGAGGAGGATCCCACAGAGATATGAACCACAACTCTCATTTAAATAATTTCTGAGCCCGTCTCAACAGTGAGATCATGCTTCACTGCTCTTTAACTGCCCTTGCTGGATTAAATACAGTTAAGCTATACACTAAATAATATCTCAGGACCAAACTATTGCCTTTTCGCCAAACAAAAGACTTCCCAAATGCCTGAATCCGCAGTTTCCCTCACTTTAGAGTCTTGTTTTCTGTTGTAGATTGTTTTTCATAGTAGCTTGTGCAATCTCCTGCTGAATTGTAGCTATACCAAGCTGAAGACATCAGAAAACTCAAGCTTTGGACATGTTTTATTATTAAGTTTGATCCGATGGACCAATATTCAATCATATTTTTTGTTTTATTCCATGCTAATATTTAGTTTGAATACATGTATAACATTTTTTGAATCTGTTATGATGATTATTTGTATTGTTCTTCAATATATAATAGATCAACTATTAAATGATTAATTACATTTGTGTGAATGTCTTTATTGGTGAATGGCTTTGCTTCATGATCTATATATAAAAGGAAGGAATGCAGCAATGACCAATAAACAATAGTGTGACATAAAAAAAAAACTCCATAAAAATCTACTGTAAAAACTCACTAAAAATGTAATTCTGTCCAGTAATATGTTTTTTACCTTGCTTGTGTGTGTTAGTTCCTTGAACAAATATTTCTGTATATGTGTCTGACGTTGCTTGTTAAATCGTGTGAGTTATTTTAAGAGCAACCACAAATTTTGCTGTAAATAAAAAAACTTGTATCAGTAGTTCATGATTCGGTTGTTTTCTGTTTGTTTGTGCTTTTAAATTGCATTATGGGTCATCAATCTCTGCATCAACAAGCTTTTGATATTGAAAAATTGATCAAAGTGGCTTTTATTGGCGTTTTTAGCAGTGTTTTTTTGATTTATAGAACTGTATAGATGCAATTTCATATACTTCCAAGCTGATATGCACAGTTGAAAAAGCAATTGGCTTTACTTAAAATGGTAAACAGGTCACTTTTAAAGCGATTAGTTGACTAATCGTTGATTACTTTGCTTTAATCATTGATTAAGTTGATTACTTAAAAACGTCAGTAAACGCAATTATTGTGGAAAGTCTTACAATCATTAAGTAAATAATATTTGTGCACGATTACAGAAATCAATACAAGTCATCTTACAAAACTCTAAGCTGAGTTGGCTTTACTTACTTTAAGTATAGTCCACTGTCACTTTTAGGGCAACAAGTTCATTCATTCATTTTCTTTACGGCTTAGTGCCTTTAGTAATCTGGGGTCGCCACAGCGGAATGAACCTCCAACTTATCCAGCATATGTTTTACGCAGCGGATGCCCGTCCAGCTGCAACCCATTTCTGGGAAATATCCATACACACTCATTCACAAACATACACTACGGACTATTAAGCCTATTCACATACCTACACATATGTCATCTTGTGGGGGAAACCAGAGCACCTGGAGGAAACCTACGCAACCACGGGGAGAGCATGCAAACTCCACACAAAAATGCCAACTGACACAGCCGGGCTCAAACCAGCAACCTTCTTGCTGTGAGGTGAATGTGCTACCCACTACGCCACCATGGCGCCCAAGGCAACAAGTTGATTCACTTTAAGTTACAGTAACTTATCGCTTTTAATTGTGTAGCATTACTTGATTAATATGCCATAATTTAGAAGACCAACCCCAATATATAGTTTCAAAGCAATAAAAATGTCAACAATCGTCACTTTTTAAGCTCTTCAACATTAAAGTTGTGAATAACTTCTAACACCTGTGAATCATGAGCATGAGGATTTTGTGTTTCCTTCTGAAATTACTAATTACAATTTGAGTCAAACATAGGACAATATACAGTAAACAGCTCATACTAGAAGTAACAACTGTTCACAAATGCGCACAAGCAAGGTCACAAACAACTGAATTAAAACTTCAGTAAATGTGAGGTAAAAACAGATCAAAAGTCTCTGACTATTGTATTTTCCTCAAAAACTTTCACTTTCCATGTTAAACGGTTTGAAAACGAGCATATTGGGACTTGTTGGTTATCAGCAGAAATGAGTGCGTTTTCTCAACTCCTCGTGTTTTCAGCGTTGACTGCAAGACTACACTGTAATGAATATGTCAGCTTACAGAGATGAAGCATTTCTAGAATATATTTAAGCCTATAGACAGCAAGCCTGCAGCCTTTAGCCAAAAACATGACAGGTAATGTTAGTGCTGTGGCTTTTTTGTCAGTGCACAGGAGAGGAAATCAGAGGCCATTTTATAAATGGCTGAGGTGCCAATATATACTGTCACCAGTGGTAAAAAATACAGACGCTCTAATCTACGTGATAGCACAACAATATTGGACAATAAATTTACTGCTCACATATTAACGTGTACCAGTGATAAGAAGGGGTACTGCTTTAAAATGCAAATATCTAACCAATCACATGGCAGATAATGTGGTGAAAACACTCTATTTAACTTCAATCAGAGCAAACCAGAGCAAACATTGAGTTTAGCTAAAACATTCAGTGAGGATTTGGTGTAAACAGCATGAAAGCATGAATGTATTCTACATATTATGAATGTTTTAGCCTGGAGGTAGTGTCATTGTGTGGGTCCATATTCTTGACACAAATTTGGGATCCTTAACAATTCAATTCAATTCATCTTCATTTCTATAGCACTTTTACAATGTAGACTGTGTCACAGCAGCTTAACATTGAAGTTCTAGTAAATTGAAACTGTGTCGTCCAGATTTCATAGTTGAATTTCAGTTTAGTTCAGTTCAGTGTAGTTGAAAAACACCAACTGAGGGTTGTTTAACTATATCATCAGACACCCTTTGTCTGTGGAGCAAACTTAGAGTTACCTTTAACACTTTATCGCACATCAGCATGATTTTCACACAGAAGCTCTGACCTGTGATCCGGTAGGGTTTAACCTCAAACCACATCTGCTCTCCTCATGTAAACATGCTTATTTTTCTTGTAAGAATGATCTTTTTATCTGATTGAGGATTTCATAAAATGAAAAAACAAAAACACATCTGAAAACATTTCAGTACCCTTATTCTGACCCTATTTTTTTCCAAATCCACTTTTGGTGGAGAATGTTGCCTAATGGTTAGCGAGCTGGACTTCAATTAAGACTCAATGGTTCAATTTCCAGTCCCTGCAGGAATTGATGATGGGGGGAGTGAATGAACCGCACTCTCTTCATCTTCGATACCCAGCTTAGGTGCCCCTGAGCAAGGCACCTAACCCCCTAATTTAGCCCCAGGCGCTGGAAGAAATGGTGTATGCATTGCTGGTGTATGTGTTGTTGTGCTCTCACTCCTCACTCAAAATGTATGTTGGATGGGTTAAAAGCAGAGGACCAATTCTGAGTATAGGTTAACAATACTTGACAAGGCTCACTTCACGTCACTTATGGAAAGCTTCCCCTTTATTTATCTTTTATTCAGGCAGCTTTACTTCCCACAGCAGAGTGTTAAAGGGATAGTTCACCCAAAATTAAATCTGTACTCATTTACTCACTTGTTCAAAAAATTGAGTTTCTTTCTTGCATTGCACACAAAAGAAGATATTTTGAAGAACGCTGGTTGATGGTGCCCATTGACTTCCATAACATTTTTTCCTAATATGCAAGTCAATAAAGAACGGGAATATGTCATGGCGAGTTGCTTTCCGCCATGTTTTTTGTACATGTTCAGGGGTGCACAATGAAAACCAATGCAAATCATAACAGAATAAGCAGACCATTTTATAGTAGGACTATCTTTTGAGAGGATAAAAAAAAACACTCAGAATAAAAAGGACTAGCATGTTGATTCCTTTATAAAGTTTTTTTAGGCCTTTTGTCCGAGTATGGATGCAGAGTGGATCAGATAAATAAACCAGTGAAATTCAGCCAATGAAAAACTTCTGGTAAGCTTTATGTGACCTTTTTTAATTTTATAAGGTTACTTTTACAGCATCGATGTTTGCATTCAGTTAAATAGACTTAAGCATTCATTTGGTTGTTAAAGCATAAAAAGAGACAAAAGAGCGTTTAAACACAAACACCATCATTAGCAGCAGGCTAGCGCAGAAATTGCATTAAAAATACTGGAGTAAAATTAATTTACATATTTTAAAGACGTATGGTGTAGAAAAATATAATTTTGCTTCTTGTTTGGCCTGATACCCACTTTATATCGTATCTCAGCCAGACAGTGATGATTGCTGTTTTTTAAAAAAGAAATCAGATCTTAAACGCAGCGATTTAAAAGTCTGTGTGCGATCATGGGATCCAGATTGTGTCCTAAGCGCTCAGAATGCTTTGCGCCTTAATGACATATTATCATGCTTTATGGGTACAATAAACTTTTCTAAAATATCAATTTTTACACCACACGTCAGAAAGTACATTGTGAGGTATTTTTTATTTTTGGGTGAACTATCCCTTTAATAATGCTCCTGCTGAACCGGATGCAATTCCTGCTCCGTCTCAGTGTTGACGGTACGTGGCCAATGGCGGACGAAGCCTGTGCTTTGTCTCAAAACCATAGCCTACGTTTTGCACAAATACACTACAACACTAACCATATAGTCGACGGTTTTTAGACGTGCTTGTTTTTCGACCCTCATGACATCCGCTCCCATCAGCATGGATGTGAATTTGACCATCTCCCTGATGCGGGGCCAAATGGGCGCTGTTATCGAAAAAGCCGTGAACGTCGCGGTGGAGACCGTTTTGGGAGAGATGATCCGGGTAGTCGGACTCAAATTCGAGGAGATCAAACGGGAGATGACCGCTAAAGAGAAGGAGAACGAGAACATTAGGAGAATGTTGGAGACGTCCAGATGTCAGATGAAAACTATGCGCAAGTACATTAGCGTCATTGCGGCTAAAGACCCCAATCATAGACCGTACCAGGCAGAAGGAGACATGGCAGTATCCAGCCCTGGGCTTCACTGCAGAAGAGCGCCGACCAGCACTGTGTCCGTGTGTGCTAAACCCCAATACCAATGTCCCAGACCCAGAGTCACTGTACCTGGGCCTGTAGCTGGACCATCATGGGCGAGACAGCAGCAGCAGCTGCACATGTCCAAAGAAACACCAAGAAATGACAATCACCTGGCTGATCTCCATATTGAGGAGATCCATGGACCATCACCAGCCCATAAAGGTATGAAACGTGTGATAAATATGAATGGGCAATGAATGTTTTTCATATTGCCATATATGACATGATATATTGCTATATATATATATAGATATATAGATAGATAGATAGATAGATAGATAGATAGATAGATAGATAGATAGATAGATAGACTGACAAGTCATAATGTTTCAGTGATTAAATGAATTCATTTAATTAATAATAGGTTCTAAAACCATGTTTGTTAATGTTGTCACTGGATCACAACCTAGGTTAAGTCAAGTAGTTTTAAATTGTATTATTTTGATACACTAACTAATCTAACCAGCTGTTTATCAAGATGTTTTCTCTCTAACTGAAATGTTTTCTCAGTCGTGAGATATACATTCCGTCTTGTTTATACTGTGCAGGAAGTGACAATTGTTTTGGGTGAACAGCAGCACAAACGTCTCTATGTAATGACATTTGGCTTGATGTGCTGAATAAGTTGGTTTATGAGTTACAATTTTTTTTAAGCAGTGAATTTTAATAAAGTCACATACAATTTTTAACAAGTCTTAATTTTCACCCTGCCAGTTTTCTTGCCTTTGTGTCAATATGACTACATGATTATATGATATCAATATGATTTAATAGAATTTATTAAACTATGCTACAATGAAGGGTTGCTACCGTCCCATTATTTCAGTATTTGGTACCAATGCCAGTGAAAATATATGGTTCACTCGACCAATTTCAGTATCAAAGTAAAACATTCAAATTGAACAACTTGCTATTTGAATTAAAGTTGAACAACATTTAAAAGAAGATTAACCATGTCCTTTTAAAAAGTTTTTTATAAACATGACTAAACATGCATGAATAAAAAACGTGGTAACACTTAAGTTTAGGTCACGATTCATGCTAATTCATTTGCTAATTACCTGCCTTTTATTGATATATTAACTGTTCATTAGTAATTATAAAGTATGATCTTATTCTGCATCCCTAATCCTACCACAAACCTAAACCCAACTTCTGCCTTATTAACTATTAATAAGCAGCTAATTAGTAGCTTATTAAGCTACTAATGGTAGTTAATGGTTTGTTAATACCATGAATTGTGACCTAAAGTGTTACCAAAAATGTTCATACACACAACTCGGAATGGTTTCTCATACACAATCTTAAGCACATAATCTCAAAATGAGAGAGGGAGCATTAATGAAATAAAAGCTGCCAGAATGTGTTTTACCATAAAATAAAAAATAAAAAATGGAAATAGTTCTAGTACAAAAATACATACAGCCATTACACTGATAATTTTTGTTATAAACTATATATTGGTAACATTTAATTTATAGAATGCTAGTTGTCTTGTGTAAATAAGAATGTTGTAATTTATTAAACTGTGCTACAATGTCACTAATGCTACAGCTTCACTATACAAGGTTCTTACTGTCATGAAAAACCCTGGAAAAGAATTTTGACGTGGCATTTTCCGGGCCTGGAAATCTTTTGGAAAAACTGAAAAACCCGCAAAGTTTTGGAAAAGTCATGGAAATTAGTTTAAGAAATGTCTGTTTACTTAAATATACTGTAGGTTAGTTGTCCTTTCTTCTTTTCTGTCCATGGTCAAACACGTGTTCTCACATTATTAGTACTGTGTGAACATTATCTAAATACATTTTACACAGATGCAAAAATTAATTGAAACTAAACAGATTGTTGCATGTTTTATGGTATGCTGCAATAACTTTGAACATGCATCATTTTTCTTATTATTTACATGTATAAGCAGACAGAACATGAAACATTAGGTCATGAAAATGTTCTTGAATGTTATGGAAAAGTAATAAAAATGTGTATGAACCCTGACTGTAAACCGCAACAAAAATAAAGAGAATATTCAGACTTCATGATTGTATTTTAATTGCAGGTCATACTCATAACTAAAGTATGTTTACTAGGCAACAGTAGACTAAAATGTAAATGTTTTGCACACAGATGACCGTTTTGTCAAAAACAATCCCCATTCACATGAGTTAGCAAAAACTACCCTAAATGCTGCATTATGCATGTCAGGGCAGTAGTTGGCATAGGTATATGGTCCTGTAGTGATTTGGAAACTGACTGACAATGTTGACTGGATCATTTAAATTATTAAGTAAACTAACAAACGTGTAATAATGCAAGTTTAGTATTTTACTGACTATATTACTAATAACTGTATTGACTATATAACTGCTTATGATGGAGACATTACTCAAATATGTTCATCTCGAAGATAACAGTTTCATTTACAGTGATTATGTTCAATAAAGCGGAGTGTATTATGTTTAGGTTTTCACTCAACTCAAGCATAAATTGACTTTCCGTTCTTTTTTCAGTAGTGGAGAACTCAAATCCTCATCTGATAGACAGTCAGGGGCTTCTGTCTGAGACCAGTGATCCAATATGGGGTCAAAACCCTCTGGCATCTGCTGACGCTAGACACACAGACATGCCGGACAGCAGCGTCCTCTCTGCACCCATGATGGTGGACGAAAGTATGCCGTCCCAAACGACAAACACAGTGGCTTTTGGAGCACCATCGCTGAAGATCAAACAGGAAGATGCGGAGGTTGAAATAGTCTGTGTGAAGGATGAACCTGGAGATTCCGGCAGCGCTTCTAGGCTTGAATATCCCAACGCTGAACTTCATCAAGTGGGGGAACCAGAGTTCGGGGTCCCACTCGATCTGCCTGCACCATTTCAAACTCTTCAGAGTCCAGGAACTTCCACTGACCTCACCATTCCAGCGTTCATGGGCATGGATCCATCCACCTGTAAGTATAACAAAGATTTTTACAGTTTTATTTGGGACGTGTAAATACCATTTTTTACCACCTCGCAGCCTTCTAAATCCCAAAAATTAAATGTAGGTTGCTTAGAGATAGATTTTGTATTGGATAATTGTCTTTTCGTGTTTTAAAAACCTGGACAACGGCTGCAGAATAAAAGTATGAAATGTGTGGTGGGCAAACTATGGCCCGCTGAACACTTTCATCCGACCCGCGAGGGAGTTTTTAAAATGCTACTTCTGGGTTACGGTTTGGTTTCAGAATTAGTCAATTAATGATGCAACACAAGTGAACGCCTTTTGATGGCAATATTGCACACGGTACAGTTAGCGCAACCAGTAGAATGGGATATTAAAATGCACTCGACCGTTAATGACTGAAAATGAGTCGGGCAAAAAAAAGAAAAATTGTCTCTGAATGTCATGTGTTTAAGGAAGAAAGGACAACAAAATACTTCTTCACCAATAAAAAACAAAAAGCGGTATGCTTAATATGCCAAGAAAGTATTGCTGTTTTTAAAGACTACAACCTAAGTCGACACTTCTCAAGCAAACATTCGAAGTATGCTATCAACCAGACACCTGCAGAAAAGGCTGCAAAACTTGTCACAAACTTAAAAGCCCAGCAAAAGACATTTATGAAACAGTGCTCTTTTCAAGTCTAATTTGACTTGTACATTTGACTCAATAATAACTATTAAAAAAATCAGTTTTGGGTTAATGTGACATGTTTCTGTTCAAAATTACTGTACATGTTCCATGCACACTGCCACTATAAATAAAAGTTATTCTTTGAAGGATTTGGCCCTTCACTTGGTTTGCAAAACCTGATGTTGCCCTCTACTCTAAAAAGTTTGCCCACCTCTGGTGTAGGCATGGGCCGGTATAAGATTCTGACGGTATGCTAAGCTTGGATATAAATATCACGGTTTCACTGTTGGACGGTATTGTGATTACTGCTCTAAAATATATTCTTTTTAAATGTCTAAAAAACTAAATCTTTTCCCCCTTTGAACACAATATATCTTATTTTAAGAAACATTTAAAATATTTTGGGGCAGTAAACATGACAGGCTAAATAATTCAAGTGAATCATTGACTTCTGCGGTTTGTATTTGTGTCAAAAACACAGATGTCTTCACAGTCTACACCTAAAAAAAACAAAACAAAAAAAAAATTGCAAATAAAAAGAATCTGACACATACCTTAAAAACGGTATAGCAGAAAATTTTGGCGGTATGAAAACCTTGACTTTTACATACCGCGGTATACTGTACCTTGAAACTGGTTATCGTCCCATGGCTACTCTGGTGTATACAGTAGTCATTTTGAAGTGGTTCAAAACCTTTCATCAAAGTTGCCCTAAAACTACTGAATGACACCCAATCTTTTCTTAGGACAATTTTGAAAAACATTTTTGATCCACTTCAAATGTTGACTACTGTATATTGTCTGTTCTACAAGAGGCGCAGACAGAATTACAAACATCATGCATTTTGAAATGTCCTTGTCATAAAACATCATAAACAGAGCTGTTGTAGATACAAAAAGGCCAACAAGTTTATCTTACCTGCATCTCTACTGAAACCAAACATTCAGTCAAATACCTCCATCTCATTAAAGCACCACCAGTGTTTGTCATCATTTACCCTGAGAATCCCATGAAAACATTAATGTTCGCCGGTTATGTGTGGATTGTTCTGAGCGTTTACGGTTTGAGGAGATAAACGAATGAATGTCATATTTACTGTGGTCAGAGAACATTAAAATAGGTCAAGAGAATTTATTTGGACATGTTCAGTATTTGTGTCAGGCTCCAGATTAACATTTGAGAGCTCAGATGTTCTACAGATGGTGGCACCAGCACCTGAATTCAGTCCTTCCAGGATTTTTAGATGGAAAAAAAAAGAAGTGAGAGTTTCCACAAGATTTTTAGTTTTTTTTTTTCACAGCAAAACACACAATGTGAAGTAAATAATGCCATAAGCTATGATAAAAGCAGTTTAAAAAGTCCCTGAAAAATCTTGAGTTGCTATTAATATTACAAGTTTGTCTTTTTAAAATGCACACTTGACAGTAATTTGAGAGCAACTGGAGCTTGATGCAGATGTAAATTAGATTATATTCATTTAAAAAACTTTACAGTCTTTGAAATGGTGCCTCAATCTGTATACATTTGTAGATAACGATGAAAACCACAGATCCTGCACACCACTTCAATAGTAAGAAGTAGCAAAATTGTATGGTTTCTGTGGTGTTGGTTATGGAAAACAGTAGCCTAATGATGTTTAGCATTAATACACGACTTGCATGAATAAAAATATTCAATTTTCAGTTCAATTGAAAGCTCGCATTTCTGTCACAATAGTGTTACTAGAGTAAAACCAGGTTACTGTTGGTGATATGTGGACTGAGACACTTTCTAACTGTATCGTTGTATCAAAGTGTTTCTTTTGTGATTCTCCTTAAACAACAGAAACTTTTGCGCTTGCAGAAATAACTGACTTTTTGCCTGATCTCACAGCACTTTTTAAATGTATAATACGCAATAAATGTGCCAAAAGTGGAACAAAATGGCAGCACTATTGGTTAGGGCTGGGCGATTTGGCTCAAATTAAAAATCTTGATTAATTTAACATTTTAACTCGAATAATAAACAATTTTTTTATATATTTTATTAATTTTTTTACCCTCAAAGTTCACTGACAGGTTTAGTACAGTAAATATGCTCGCATATTACAAATGAGAGATTTTTGAATGAAGGGTGCATTACTTGATTTTAAAATAACTGAAGGAAACGTACACTATCTGCTATCTATGATTATTTGTTGAACAACAGAAATTAAAACACACGTTGCCTAAAACAAACAGTCAAAAATAAATAAGTTGCACTTTTAGAAACAAAGTTAATTAGTTTCAATGTCTTTCAAATTAAAAGTGGAAATTAAACAGAATCTCTTCTGAATAAAATAACTCTTGTATATCCTTTAAATAATAGATTAAACAGTGCATTTCTTGAATCTTCTGTAAGCAACTATTTTAAATGTAAATGATAATTTAATTGTAATGAAAAATATGGCAGCTCAAGGCATCTGTGGCGCAGCTTACAATCATTGTCAGTGTAGTTACATTTTTTGAGAGGTGTGCAGGTATACAACTGCGCGAAGGCTGCAGTATAAATCAGCCTTAACATAGCGAGGTCACATGACTTCACACGCAGTAGAGAAAGTATTTTAAAAAAACTGACCTGGAAAAATTAGAGCTATTATAGGCTCTGAGTGTCGATTTTGATTACTTTTCGATTAATTGCTCAGCCCTACTATTGGATATACCACCAGTATAACTGAAAGCCTGTATAACAATTTACAATCCATTTTTAACATTTATGATGTGTTGTTTTAGTAGTAGTTTGAACAACCAGCAAAAATATGTATATTTTTAGTGAACATTAATCATAAATGTCCCATTGTCGTTTACCAAACCCCACCACAGGTTACATCAATGAATTGTGCCTAATATTAAGCTGATATTGTGTAGTACTAACCTTACATATTTCACAATTCAAAGGATCTAGTTCTCCCAAAAAAGAAAATTTTGACATTAATTAGCTGGAAAGCAAGAGTCATGAGACTTTTAGAGTCCAGAAATACCAAAAGCATCCTCACAGCAGTCCATGTGTCTTCAGTGGTTTAATTTTAAATGTTATGAAGCTAAAAGAATACATGTATTACAACAGGGTGAACAAACAACAACTTAAATCAACAGTTTATTCACCTCAATGTCAGTATGGGGTGCGTGTTCACAAGCACCATACACTGATGTATACCACACAAAAGTATTCTTGTTGCTTCATAACACTACAATCGAACCACTTTCTGGACTTTGAAAGCCTCGTAGCTCACGGAGGATCAGAGCGCTGTGATTTCATCCAAAATCTCCTAATTTGTATGTTCGAAAATGAACGAAGGTCTTGTGGAAGTTTCTTCGTTCAACTACAGTCAAGTGTTGCAGCCACTTTTTGACATGCGCAAAACAACTAATTACTTTCCATATCAACATGCAAGGACCTCATACTGTATAGGGTCTTAAAGTGAAAGTTGTGACCTACTTGGAATTTGTGCTCTGCATTTAACCCACCCAAGTACACACACACACACACACACACACACACACACACACACACACACACACACACACACACACACACACACACACACA
>CAIGQQ010031671.1:0-15492 GCA_903798035.1 Danio albolineatus
TAAATAAATAAATAAATAAATAAATAAATAAATAAATAAATAAATAACTTTAGTAATGAAAGCAAGTTTGAATTATTTGGGTCTGATGGCAAACATGTTCAAATTGGGGCAAAAATTGAACAAAGACGGAAAAGTGTAAATGTCATGGTCTGTAGGACGTTTACTGGAGTAGGAGTTGGTCCACTTTTAAAGGGTCACGAAACACCAAAACACATTTTTTGAGCTGTTGACAATCATATATGTGTCCCACGCTGCTATAAACACTATTAGGACACATATATTTGACTAAAAAGTGAAAATTGGTTGTTTTTGCATTGTTTCAAGCAAATACTTTCTTCTGTATTTTCTTCAAAAAAACTAATTTTTGAAGCTGTGACACGCCGATTAGATCCATGCGTGTATTCCAGCATGGAGAGTGGATGTCTGTACCTGCAAGTGCATTGTGATGTCTTTGAGCGTGTGGCATTGATTCATGCAATAGACTTGGTTCAAACCAATCAGCGGGTTCTATTCAGCGGGTTCTATTGTGTATGCGGTGCAACTTCATTAATATGCAAGATAGCTTCGAAGATTGTTTACCTGCTACAGTGTTCAGATGACAGAGAGACGCCACGTTGTGTTGCCAAAACAAGTGAAAGAAGAAGAATTGTTTGGAGAGCAGACACAGGTCACCAGTGATCTTCAGTTTTGCTTTCATTTTCCCGCTATGAGAGCGCAACTGGACGCACGGTGGATTACAGTGCACGCAACAGAAATACGCTTGTAAGGAACATTTTTACCCGCAAGCTTTCCGCATTTGGAAAAGGTGAAATCCAGATTTGCCACTCGTCTCCTTTTCAGAAAACAGCCGCGGTCCAGTTGGTCTTGATTTTCCTGTCTCTACAGATGTGGTAAGTGAGAGAATGCTGCTCTCCGAGTGTAAACATATAAACACCCTAATCAAACAGTTACCGTCGTGTAGAATTTTCGCCGCATTTTGTGACAGGATAGTCTAAACACACACAGCTTTCTGACGCTGCCTACCGAATGGCGTCTAAGTTACTGAGAAATGCGGAGGTTTTTTCTAACATGCGCTGTGCGGTATCAAACACTCCATTAAATCTGCACTCCTCCAGCAGTTACTCACATTTAATATCTCGTTTGTCACGAGGGACACGCAGGAAATCTTCCTGAATAAAAGCGAAAGTGTCAAACTGCAGTTAAAGTCGACAAATTAATAATTTGGCAAATAATTTGATTACTGATGTCAATGTAAACAGTCACTGTCTTTCTCCCCCTGCGTCTGTGTTGTGTGTTGCCTGTTTGAAAATCAGTGCGTCAGTATGGAAACTCCCATTTTTATGTAAAACCTTCCCTCTTTCCCTCCCCTGACACTCCCACCTAAACAGAGCTGGACACACCCACTTTCCTGAGCTTTTCCAGACTGTAGGTGTGTTGAGACAGGGGGGTTTTGTGGTCCTTTAAGGCTTGTTTATACCTGATTTTGAGATGCATTTTTGTAAATCAAATAACACACATTACCGTTCACACATGACATTTAACTGTGTTTCTTTAGTCCACCTTTAACAACTTCTCAGATAAGGGAGGGTCTGTGGGCAGGGATTGGCTTTCTCTGACCTTTAATAATGTGAAAGCCCTCACAATGTTCCTGTTATTTACTTATTATTTTTGGGCTGGGTCAGTTGGCATTTCTGTGAGGAGTTTGTATGTTCTCCCCATGTTCAAGGGGGTTTCCTCTGGGCGCTCCGGTTTCCCCCACAAGTCCAAAAGACATGCGCTATAGCTAAATTGGGTAAGGTAAATTGCCTGTAGTGTACGTGTGCATGTCGTGATCCTCCCTTGAGTGTTGGGCTAATGACCCACCTCGTAAAAATTAGATGTTACAAAACACCAACATAGTGCGGCTAAATATCAACTTATATATAAAACGGTCCTGGTGAGCAAGTAAGGATTCTATATGAATTGATAACTGAAATAATATATAATTGATTTCTTTTATTTCCGATCAATTCCTACTAGGCCTAGACACTACTGTTGTACAGTTTTTATATTCATATAAGCTGTTGTAATTAAAGTAATTTAGCAAACATTTTAGAACAATGAATATAATTAAATTAGGTGTCTTTGAATAAAATGATTATGCAAAGGATCACGCAAAATTGATCCAGCAAAAATTCCCTAAATGTTGCTTTGAATAAAATAAAATGATTAAAAACACATTAAAGAATATAGACATGAACATTCTAAACATTCACAAAGCTGAATCTTTAGAAAAGCACCAGCTCACGGGCTCTGCATGAAGAGAATGAAGCTTCAGTATTTTGAAAAGCAACAAGTAGTAATTTTGCATTGCAACTACAGTGAAATCTTTCATTTAAATATACAAATTTTGGGACAATATGCGTGTGTGTGTATTCCTGATTCAATCCATACAATGGTCTTGTTTTCATTTGAAGTGCTTTGGCTCTTTTTCATTCATTTGTTCATTAATTTTCTTTTCAGCTTAGTCCCTTTATTAATCTAGGGCCACCACTATGGAATGAACCACCAACTTATCCAGCATATGTTTTATGCAGCGGATGCCCTTCCAGCTGCAACCCATCACTGGGAAACTCCATACACACTCATTCACACAAATACACTGCGGACAATTTAGCCTTCCCAATTCACCTGTAGCGCATGTCTTTGGACCCACGCAAACACGGGAAGAACATGCAAGAAATACCAACTGACCCAGCCGAGGCTCGAACCAGTGATCTTCAGGCTGTGAGGAGATTATGGGCGCTACCCACTGCACCACTGTAATGCTCTCAGCTTTTTTGTAAATGACAATCCTTAAATTAAGAAGAATTCTCTTGTTTAGTAAATCTAGTTTTATGACACTTTCACACAAAAGAAGAGCAAACTGACTAAATAGACTGCTTGGAATAAGTGTTATAGTACTTACTTTAATATTTGTTTCTTTACTAAAACCTGGTCATTGTTCTTATTTCAAGAATTCTTACCTAGTAAAAAAAAAAGATCTCACTGCACTTGCAGATTATTTTAATTGCTTCTAGTGTTTATCTTCTTAAATCATTTATTTATTTCTCGTATAATGGATGGTCATTTTTTGCAGTGTAAACTCATACTCACAGCAGTGCATTGGCTATGAGACAGAAAAGACACCCAGGCAAAAGGGTCTGAGAGGCCAGTGTTGTCTGCTGCGATAAGACCACGAGCCTGGTACATATGAGCCCTCAGCTCGAACATGTGCTGCTCTGCAAACCAACAACAAACAGGGTCAAAAAGACAGACAACATGCAAATCAGTGTCTAACAATTAAGAACAACTGACATTTCTGTAGCTTTCTTGCAATTCAAACAGTAGACAATGTCACTAACAAAGGCTTCAAGCATAGACTGCCTAAAAACAATGTACTCCTTCAATGCAATGTGAGCTACCCTGGACAAAAGCATCTATAAAGTTCTATTTTCAGCTGAGCAGTCTTGCCTGTGTAGAGTAAATACTCCGGAGGAACCCCAGTCCTGTCCTCAAAAGAGGTGGACACAAGTTCAAAGCCTGATGGGAGATTGTCCAACATGCGGGATGACTCTGCGCAAGTTCCCAGCCACAAGAACACATCAAGTTTAGCCTGGACTGTCCATCCCGGTGCACGCTTCACTGGAGGCTGAACAACATATTTTAACATTTAACTTACAGTAGAAACAGAAAATTGATAAACATCGAAAACCAAAACAATACTACGTATGTAAACCACTATAGACTATGTATTTGATAAGAGTTCAGACCTTGAGGAACAGGGTCTTGATCTTCCCACAGTCTCTGCCTCTCTGCTCTGGGCTCTCTGAGAAGAGCAGGTCACGAGCAGGGATTCTGGCGTACGCCACACGCTTGTTATTACTGACCAGACACACAAACACATCTGGTAAAGTGTGTTGAGGCTGAGAAAAGAGTGAGACAATGATGAGTATTAGTAATTATGGAGACTTAAAGGTTGAAGATATGGATCTTACATAATGACAAAATAATAACAACCTCCTCCACTAGAAATCGCAGCTTCTTTTTGATTTTTTGAGCTTCCAGCAGCATTTCTTTCACAGTCAAAGACCTCCTCTTGGGCTCAAGAAGTCCTCCTGCTATCTCAGTCATACTCTCCTGCAGGGCAATAAAACAAAGGCAAAGATTGGAGGAATTCACTACCAGACAAAAGTTTAAATACACTTGACAGAATTTGTTATCAATCTCAAAACATTTTAGCTAAACAGTCATTAGTCTAAATTCATGAAAGTTATTTTTAAATTATAATATTGTTTATTAAATTACACATTGATTGAATAACGAGAATAATTTATAATCACACATAGTAAAACAGAAAGAAGGTTAGTCTGAGGTTTTACAGCAAGGACAGCTAATGAATCCGACCCACCAGCTCCTGTTTGCACATAGTTAGCCTCTTTTTGTCCAGCAAGGTTAAATTGCTTCCCTTCACCTTTTTTTCAGCAAAAGCAATAAAGTCCCTGCAGTGAACACAACATTAGATTTAGAGGAAGCATAACTGGGTTATATTTGCAGAACAGCTAGAGCAGGAATTACATATTTTATCCAAAGATTAAAACCTTCTTACCTTCACCCTCATGTGATAAACAATGACTTTATTCTTCTGTGGTTTAATACATTGTTGTCTAAAATTCAACTAATTTGATGGTATTGAGGGGTTTATTTTAAAATATCTCATCTTCTGTTCCACAAAACAAAGTCATAGGCATTTGGATGACATGAGGGTGAGATCAGATTTTTCACTACTGGATAAACTACCCTTTATAGAGCTCGTGTGATCGATCGACTATAAGAAATACACCATTTTATACTAGTAGGCCTCCTCTATTTAAATCAACACCACAGTGACATCTATTGGATCTTCAGAAAAAAAGTCATGTCACACGTAACAAAAAAGTATGGCAATATTATAACTAAATACTTTACTAATATCATGCATTCAAAATAAATAGAAATAATGACAATTAAATACATTTAAAAAAATTCTATTAAAGGGATAGTTCACCCCAAATAAAAATTATGTCATCATTTACTCACCCTTGACATGTTCCATTCATTCATTAATCCATTATTTTCTTGTCAGCTTAGTCCCTTTATTAATATGGGGTCACCACAGTGGAATGAACCGCCAAGTTCCGGCTTATGTTTTACACAGCAGATGCCCTTCCAGCTGCAATCCATTACTGGGAAACATCCATACACACTCATTCACACACATACACTACAGACAATTTAGCCTTATCAATTCACCTATAGCACATGTCTTTGGACTTGTGGGGGGAAACCGGAGCACCTGGAGGAAACCCACGCCAGCACAGGGGACAACATGCAAACTCTACACAGAAATGCCAACTGACCCAGCCGAGGCTCGAACCAGTGACCTTCTTGCTGTGAGACGATCGTGCTACCCACTGTGCCACCATGCACCCTGACATGTTCCAGTGAGGCTTTTTGTTCAGTTGACCACAAAAGAAGATATTTTGAGGAGTTTTGGAAACATGTAACCACTGACATCCATTGTAGGAAAAGCAAATACTACTGAAGGTTTTTAACATTCTTGAAAATATCTTCTTTTGTTTTGAACACAACAAAATCCTCAAACTTATTTGTAATAAGTCAAGGGTGACTAAATGATGACAGAATTACCATTCTTGGCTCTCTCTTTATTGAACTCTCTATTCCCCATTAACATACTTGGCATCTCGTCTGAATTCCCGAAGAACGTGGTGCATGAGACTCCATGCCTCTGGAGACAACATTTTATCCAGTTCTGCGGCCTTAGTGACTCCCTCTTCCTGACAAACATTCAATGGAAAATGGCTGCATAAACTACTGACTGATCACAAGGTAATGTGATGAAACACTACTTATTGAAGGTTCACATACAAACATGAGGGCAATTGTGTCTAGCATGTTGGCGTGATGGAGTCGGTACGCTCGATCCTCCCAGCTGCTGTAGATATACACACAGGGCTTCTGTGCAGCGATGGGCAAGTGCATGTAATGCCTGCGGAAAAAAAAAAGATTATTGGTTTGTTTGGTTCATGACGAAAAACTAATTCTAGATCCTTTTGGGACAATACAGCCAGATTGTATGAAAATGGGTCAGGGAAACTGGCGAGTGGAATATCATTCAGCTATTATTTCAAAGCGAGCCACGTCTCTGAGGTTAACACGGTGAACATTGTCAGTCTGTGGAAAGATACATGGCAGCAAGGTCTTTTGCTGTCTCTCGTCACTTCACGGAGCAGGTTTGTCTAAATAAAAGAGTAGCCAGCATGTGGAGACTGTGGTTGTGAGTAGCTCATGCCCTCTCTGCAAGTGTATGTCTATGGTCATGCTATAGTGCCTATAGTCCCTTTGTTCCAACCAAAGTGCCTTATCAGAAAGGGTCTCCTTATTAGTAAACATTCTAACACTGAAGGTGATCTGGTGATCACAGTGGGAGCTATGCCACCTAGTAACCCCCACAGACCTCTTACTCATCAGGAGCACACAGGATGTGCAAGCAACTTTATCTGAGACATCCCTTGAAGCGGTCATACTCTCATTTGATGACACTGAAGTGTAAATGTCCATCGCTGCATCAGCTGTCATCTCCTGCTGATGAGTCATTTGGTCTTCCTCCCTCTAGGGTACCAAATGCTCAGGCTTATCTTAAGTCAGATATGATCAGCTTACAGTAATGCATGTCACTGTTTAGGTTGTATAGGCTGTATAGGTTGCCTCCACATTGTATGTTGCATAATTTTTATGATCACTGTTTGTATTGTAAAGTGCAGCTCTTAGGCAACAGCTTGAATATATAGCCATACAAGTGCTAGGAGGTAAATGCAAGCTATAAGAAAAAGATGGGTGTTGGAAACAAAGTTTTGGTGCTGCACAAGCTTCTCAGTACCTCTCCATCCTCAGAAAAGCAGTGTGTGGATGAAGGGTCTATACTGTCAAAAGTGGCCGTGGTCTCATGACCGCTTGCAATCCAAAAAGAATTTACACTCCACCAACAGGTTGTTTAGCTGATTTGGGATCAGTCCAGGGAAGATAAGAGGCAGGTCCACCTGGATCTAGAATTCTCATTCTCAGTTTTCTCATGAAAGCCCTTCCCTGGCAAATTCCCCTGAGGAAGGATCTTCTTTCTCAGGGATAGGGGCAACCTCATCCAGATCTCTGCAACCTCCAAGTGTAGTTTCTAGGAAAGATGCACATGACTGGCCTAATGCCAGTGGTAGTTGATGTAATCACTCAGGCTAGAGCTCCCTGGACAAGGCTTGCCTATTCCCTTATAGGAATCTGTTTATTGAGTCGTGTTCTTATCAAGAAAACACCCAAACTTGCCTGGTTGGTGTTGTGATATCGTTCGTGACAGATATTCATGAGACATTACGTCTTACCGACCACAACGCTGAACAGCCGCCAATGCTGAGCTTTGGCTTGGCTCCTTATCAAAAAAAAATTAAAAATTCATTGGCCTGTTTTCAAACATAATCAGAGTGATTAAAACGTTGTCACAATATACTGTACCATCTTCATTTCCTCCTTCAGGATACATCCATAACTATGATGTCTCACATGCACATACTATGTACTTATCATAGTTATTACATAAACAAGTTACTATCCATAAACTAGATACTATCAGTACGCCAAAACCTACCCCATACCATAACCTCATATAACCAGTGATTTCTTAGGCCAGAACACTGTAAGTACAGTATATTAAATACATGTCCTGTATTAAATTGCGAGTCTAAACCCTCATCCTAATAAAACAGTTACTTAGTTAGTATACAAAGTTAATACGAAGATATTACTCAATACTTACATATATAGTATAGTTCAATTACAACAGGAACAATGTTAAATAAAGGCTTTCAGTATTTTCTTTGAATAATAAAGGTATAAAGTGATGTTTGATCTGACAACCTCTGTGCATCTCCAAAAATAGGCCTTTCTGGTGTTGTAGTAGATTTGCAGGGCATTGTGGCTGTAGCGTCCAGTAGAGGGGCAGTCACTGACACATCCTCAAGCTTCTTCTTTGATGGAGGTGGTGCAGCACCATCAATTAAGTTCCCGAAGTTACCTGAAAAGACAAGTGCACATTTTATGCCATCAACTTTATTTTTATATATGTTCTTTATATATATATAAATGATATAAATCATGACGTATCATATAACTGTTCTAATATCAGCCCAATTTCGACAATCTGTTTAATGGACCAAATTTTGTAAGAGGTTCGTAAGTTGCATGTGGTGAGTGTTAGCCTCTGATTTTATCCTCAGAGCAATGGTCAGACAGAGAGGGCCAACTGGGATTTCTCAGAGCCGGTCCTGAATCCAACAGCTTCATGGGTGGAGTACACACTATTTGACAGTGTCATCCACAGGCCTATTTGAGTGTAGTTTAGGTTATCAGCCAATAATTTTTTCCCAGACTGCAAATCCGAAGTCACTGTCCCGTCTGCCAACACTTTTGCCCAGAGGTGCCACACTACATCTGAGGGATAGCCAGAAAAGCTCTCCTCTAGGTGGGGCTGTGCACTAGGGCTCAGGGTGATCGCCACCGGTCGAAGCAACGTCATTTGTCAAAAAATTTGGCTTTCTTCCAAAGATATCACTCTCCGATCTGCCTATAACAAACATTGCTCTCAAATTTACTGTCCAATTGAGTCACCAAAATCCTTAGATCAGTGGCAGTTCCCATTTAAGCCTCCTCCAGCAAACATGAGCATTCATTTAATCTTCCATATTTCTAAATTAAAATCAGTTTTTCATTCCCTTGTTAATCCACATGCTCCAGTTCCCCAGTGTCACATCTTGAAAGTAGGGAGTCCACTTATTCGGTCAAACATATTCTGTACTAGAGACTGAAGAAGAGATGCAGATTCCAATATTTGGTCTTCTGAGAAGGTTATGGCCTGAAGGAGAGATGCTTATCCCTTATCTCTGTTTCAATTGAGGTAAGACCCTCACATAGTGCCAGGAGGTGCTCATAGGAGGAGCATGCTACCACCTGCTGCTACAATCTTGACCTTGTAAACTGTATGGCAATCTCTACTGGATCCTCTGTATTTTTTCTGACAGGCTTACTATGAAAATTTTCTGAAGATTAAGCAAACTAGATTTAAAAAATCCTGTCATATTTACCAATGGTGAACTCAAGGGTGACGGGTCTATCCCCAATTTTTCTGTCGATCATAGAGGCCTCAAATACACAGCCAAAGAGCAGGAAAGTCTCCATGTCTTCATCTCTCATCTAAATTAAAAGGTAAAACATGGCTGACTTTGAAATATAACAAAAAGCAAGCGAGTGTACAAACAATGGGGGAAAACGAAAAGGACAGAATAAAAGTTGAAATACTGCTACAGACACTTCACCTTCTGCGGAGGCTCCACTGGCGTCACTTCCGCTCCTATCATCCTGGACTTCTCCTCCTCACCTCCAGCTCCTGTCCCAGTTTTCCCTCCCTTGGCATCTTTTGGACTGAACTTTGAGAGCAGGGATTTGGATTCAGCAGCTCCTCCAGACAGGATCTCTACACTCAGCTCTATGTAGAGTCTGCCTCTGTAGGACACCCCTTCACCAACCCCTTCGTTCAGTTCCTGGCTGTCATCCACCAGCGTCGAATTACGAAGAGAACCATACAGGTTGATCCAGGCTGGCCCGAATGTGGGCAAGAAACCTTAAACAATGAAAGAGAGCAAATTAATTACTAACATTTGTATGCAGGTGTCTGATATTTAGTTTTTCTAATGCAAAATAACTATTATGGACACTACACTCTCAAACCTAAAGGTGCCATGAAGAACCAAAAGAGTATTTTCGCAGAGATGCATGGAAGAACCTCTTTAATTTCCAAAACAACTTTTACTGAAAAGTTATTCAAGGAAATAGTTTTTCACAGTGTGATGAGGATTTTCAAAATCTAAATAACCTTTTTCCACATGAAAATGAATCATAAGATTTCATAGATGTTAAAGGTTCTTTGTGGAACCCTCAATAATAATAAAGATGCCAATAAAGAACCTCTATTTTTAAGCACATTTATCAAAACTATTTTTAATAATGCAAGCAAACGGCGAACCATTGTCTCCATCAGTGTCATTTGATATGGTGTGCAGATCAATGTAATGAGTCCCAATGGCCACATCATTCATGCTTCCTTCATCCAGAACCCGAATCTTCAGTCTCTGGCACAGAGGAGGAAACATCTCCTTAAACACCACCTGCTCATTCCACACTGGATCTGCTGAGCTCTTTTGAGTTGATGTCCTTCCCTTTCAAGTACGAAAGAAACAAAGTGTGTCAGTATCATTACTCAGGCCTTGCTATAGGTTACAAGCACACTTACCGACCTGTCCTCACCAAGGATCATAAATGTAATGATATAACCATAAGATATAAAGTTCGCAAAATGATGAACTACTCTACACAGTTGAGTAAATAGTCCAAGTGGTGTGTTCACATTTAGAATGACTTTTTGGGGGGGGTTCTGGGACCAACATGGTATCCCAAAAGACCACTAGGGTGTCTGTGGAATATACATATCATTTAGCACACTGTTAAATAAAATCAAAAAGCACCTGTTGTTTAAACAGAACAGGTCTTTACTAATAAAATCTCTAGAAAGGCCCTACACCACAATTGGAAGAGAAAGCAACATTAGACTTGAAGAACTGCATTATATAGCTATAAATACTTATATAATGAATATTATTAACTCCAAAATAATACTGGATTGAGGTAATATTGACAGAAGTGTATTCATTTTGTAGTAAGCATTGGCTTGTGAACTTACAACTTGACCAAAGAACGACACCTCAACATAAGGATCGATGAGGGCGGTTGTGTCTCCAACAAAAGCTTTGGTCACATTGGCCATAATACTGGAGTTTATTCTGGGAAGACCTTCTGCTCGGTACACGATCACATAAAACCGAGCCCACGGCCGCTCAGGGTTTAAGCCTTCAGGAAGCAGGAGGTGCCTGAGGGAAAAAGAACCTTTTTACATTCATGGGAATATTTCTTGTTTGACATTATTGGGGGAACTAAGAAATCCAAATGACCTTTTGACATATATTGTAAGTCAGGGGTGCTCAAACTTATTCCTGGAGAGCTGGTGTCCTGCAGAGTTTAGTTCCAACTCCAATTAGACACACCTGAACTAGATAAATCAAGCTCTTTCTAGGTATACTAGAAACTTCCAGGCAGGTGTGTTAAAGGAAGTTAGAGCTAAACTATGCAGGACACCGGCCCTCTGGGACCGAGTTTGGGTATCCCTGTTGTACGGTAAGTGATCAATGTAAAATAAAAACATCCAGCAAGTTTTACAACTCAAATCTTTCATGTCTAAAACAGATGGTATTAAAGCAATCTGACAACATGTTTGGTTGAATGAACCGCTTTAAGTATGTAATAGTGTGGCTAAGCATGTAATCAATCATAAAATGTTAAGACGACTACTACAGAAATCCAAAATAATAGGATACAATATTTTAAAGATGCATTCAACATCCAGAGATCTTACTTATCAATTTGTTCCTCAGCGTCACTGAATTTCTGGGATGGTGGTGCGACATCTCCCTTTCCAGACACACTGATATCACACTTTAGGTAACCTTTTACCCCAACGCGGATGTCAGCAGGGTCTGTTAGTGTGGCCCACTTATTGATGAACTGATGCCCTGGAACAACAAGCACAAGATTTATGCTTATAAAACCAAAATTACCAGCTTCTGACACGGCAAACTAAATATTTACCAGGCTGGGAGTAAACCGTCCCAACATCGATCTTGAAAGTTCCCACACAGTAGCTCTTCATGATCTTTGAGTGCATGACCTTTGGAGAAAGTACATTAATATGAGCTCTCAAGGTTATGTCAAACTATTGTGTTTATGTTAATACTTACTGATAGTTTGATGACTTTATCAAAAAAGATGTCTTGATTGCAATATATATCAAACACAAAATACTGTTGGGGGGAGAAAACAAAGGATATTAAAAATGATCCGTAAAGCCTTTTGATTTTAGAGATTGTCCAAAAGTTAGAGGATGATCACCTCATTGTAAAAGGGAGCGTTGGTTCCTTCCTTCACAGATGTCTGCTTTTTATCGTCTCCAATTTCAATCACAACACTAGGGTCTATATTGTCCCCAACCAGCTGCCTGACCTCCGTTATATTGATAGAAATCTTAGGAAGAAAAGATTTTGGCATGTCTAAGTACTGGCGTGGCTACTTAGTGTTAAATTCTTATTTTTTTTAAATAATTTTAAATGTAAAACAAATTCTACCTGGAAATTTTGTGGTTTGCTTTCACCTTCCAAGATCTTGGACACCGCTTTACACCTTTAAAAGTATAAAAAAGTAAAATGATAAACACATAAACTTGCAAGAATTAACCCATTACACTATTCAAAGATTGGAGAGAAAACAAGACGTGCCTCTTAGTATTGGCAATCTGTCTGAAGGAAGCGTGGGCCGAGGTGGACTCTTCAGCAAACTCAGGCTGTGGTACGTCTATAACGTCTGGATCTTCAGGATTAGTTTCAGCCTCAGCCTCTAACATGTAAAGATTAAACCAGCTCAGTCACAACTGGTTCACAAGCAAACCTTTGGTAGCAGTAGCGTGTTTGATTTGTCTGTCTATTCTGTATCAACAAAGCAAGGCTGATAATCCTCGTGAAATGATCAACATCTTTACTTCTCACCATACTTACTTACACATGTTTGCTTTCACAGCCTTACCTAGAGCTCCTTTATTTGAGATTACAACACCCTTGTGTCCTTTCCGATGTTTCTTCTTTACTTTTATTCCAAACTTTTTGCTACAAAGAAAAGGAGTATCAGACTCAACATCTCCATAAACAACGGAAATAAAAGCACATTTGCTTTTAATATGACTCTACGAGTATAATTAAAGAGATAGTTCTCCCAAAAATGAAAATGCTCTACTCGTTTACTCACCCTTTACTTGTTCAAAACAGATTTGAGTTTTTTTTTTTTTACTGTTGAACACAAAAGAAGATATTTTGAAAAATGCTGGTTGCACCCATTTTCAAAATATATACTTTTTTTGTGTTCAACAGAAGAAACTCCATGTTTTCAAAAACCCTCATGTGGTTTTAAACCTTTAAGACATGTTATTCTGAGATAAAGACAACACTAAATATTGTTAAGGTATTAACCGTTTAAATGTAATTTTAAAAAGTCACACATTGGTCAGTTAGAGGACAAGAAATGTCATACATTATTAAAGTATATTTAAATATTATTACACTTCCACTTATGTAGATTTATTTACCAGTATCAGTCCTGATGTGAACTACCACTTCAGTCACTTCAAGGATATAATTTTTTAACCTTTTAAAATGAGAGATTGTTTAGATGAAGGATTTGCTTGTTTTAATTTGTCCTAAAGGTGTAACTTTTGCTTAAATTTAAGATACAATTCCCGCTATTAACAAAGCATTAACTATGATTTTTCACTCAATAATATAATCCTAATCTGAGCAAAGGCTGGAATAGCTCTTTAAATTACAATGTAATTACCGTGCAACAATAATTACTGTTTTTACTTTACTGTAGGTTGGGTTTAGGGTTTGGGTAGATGTTAATAAAATACAATTTAATGAGTAATTTAATAAATATTATGAATATTACTTGGTATATTTATAATACTTAATATATGATTTTACATTACTGTGTGGGTTGGGTGGTCTAGGGTTGGGGTAGACGTTAATATAGTACAATTTAATGGGTAATTTAATTATTAATACAAATAATACTTGGTACATTTATAATACTTGGTATATGTTTTCACATTACTGTGTGGGTTGGGTGGTTTACGGTTGGGTAGACATGAATAAAATACAATGTAATAAATAATATGAATAATGCTTGGTATATTTATAATACTTTGGTATATGTTTTTACATTACTATGTGGTTTGGGTGGTTTAGGGTTGGGTAGACAATAATAAAATACAATTTAAGAAATAATATGAATAATGCTTGGTATATTTATAATCCTTGATATATGTTTTTACATTACTGTGTGGGTTGGGTGGTTTAGGGTTGGGTAGGTGTTAATAAAATACAATTTAATGGGTAATTTAATAAATAATATGAATAATGCTTGGTATGTTTAAAATACTTGATATATGTTTTTACATTACTATGTGGTTTGAGTGGTTTAGAGTTGGGTAGACAATAATAAAATATAATTTAATGGGTGACTTAATAAATACTATGAATAATACTTGGTATTTTTATAATACTTGGTATATGTTTTTACATTACTGTGTGGGTTGGGTTTAGGTAGAGGTTAATAAAATACCAATAATGTATAACTTAAATGTAAATTGTTCCTGTTAACATCTTGCAGTAGCTGTATCCCTTCTAGCAACTACCCCTGATCTGCTGCTTATTTACAGTTATTAAGGTGGTGGTTGGGTTTAGACATTGGGTTGGACTTAGAACGTATAATTTGTTCTTTAAATATTAATAAACAGCAAATATCTAGTTAACAGAGAGAAATGGTACTTAAACTTAACTGTTACTTCAACTTTTTTTTGTAAATAACATTAATTGTATTTATGGAAGCAAATAAGGGTGAAATATTACAAGTGCAATACAAAAAAAAGCCTTTTTTGACAAAGTTTACATTTTCATTACGAAAGCCATTGTGAAAAACAACTAAATAAAAACATCAACACTTAGCTATTTAGATAACCAATGAATAATTAATTTAGTAAAGACTGAAGAACTCACCCCTGTGGTGCAGCGCTGTCTTTATCTTGGTCCATTCTCCTAGGAGGATTTCATTCAAATAATTCAATATCCCGTTCAGAATCTGTGACTGCAAGCCACTATATCCAGCAAGACAGTGAGCTACGCTTCCTTCCCAAATGTCTGTTTGACTTTCTGTTGCTGAACGATTGCATTACAAACAGGGGTGGAATAGTGTGGCATGTGTGTGTTTTTAGGAAACTCAGCAGAGGCCCATGAACAGCATTTAACGATTACTGTTAATTCAACAAAACACTTCCCTGCCAAAAATAACATACAGAGTTGTGTGGTAAAACATTTAAATTTTATAGCAAAGCAGCATATAATGATTTTAATGTGGGTAATATTATGCACGATGAGCGTGCTCAAACATTCTTCCTTATCAGAATGAAAATATGACTGAGACCATAAAACAACATCTGACAATCGAGCTTCTCCATCTGTACTTTGCTTATATGACATTGTAGTAAGCGTATACACACAATACATAATGCATATCATGCACTAAAATTACAGGTTTGCAACATTAATATTGGTTAACGTCAAATTCTTAACATTACTATTGTATAATGTGAATAGCTTAACGTTCAACTTGCATAATAATAATAATAATAATAATAATAATAATAATAATAATAATAAT
>CAIGQQ010031680.1:0-37343 GCA_903798035.1 Danio albolineatus
GTGTGTGTGTGTGTGTGTGTGTGTGTGTGTGTGTGTGTGTGTGTGTGCTATTCACATATGTACAGATGAGCCATCTGTGCAGATCTGAGTTCACATTTATAGACAGTATTTTTTTAAAGAGCTGTCTGCTGATCTCAAGTAATGGAATCTGTCAATCTACTGTATATAACTATTAAGGACTAGATTACCTATTCACACTATACATTTCAACCAATGTTTTAAAGAGATTATCATGTACTGTAAATTATTTTTTTGTTATTATTAACTCGCCCTCAAAAAATGTCAGTCAATTTACAGGTTCTGGATTTTGTGACTTAAGTGTATGTTTGTTAGATTTTTTGTTTTGCATTTATTTATTTATTCTGACCTGAATTAAGGGACATTGATGTCTGCCCTGTTGACCTTTGGTGTTAAATTGAACTGTGCAGTTTAACAGCAGTTTAAAGCAAATATTTTTAATATTGACATAGTAGTAGTTTGAAACTATGTATATTTGTTTGAAATGATATAAAGACAATTAAATCATAAAATAACAGAAGGATTTTAGAAAATAAAAGTATTGTCAGTTTATTACCTGTTTTTTGTACTCATACTTTACAACAACAACCCAGGCAGTATATCACTTCAACATTTTACTTTTTCAAACCTTTCACCATCAAAAAATTTCTTTCCGATTAGTCTCTATTTCAGAAGTCGCCATAGCGAAATAAACTGCCAACTATTCCAGCATATGTTTTTTGTAGCGGATGCCTTTCCAGCTGCAATCCAGCACTGGGAAATCATAATTCAAAAGCATAAATGCATAATATAAATAATAATAAAAAACATTAATAACAAAATTAATGTTATTAAACAGTTAATTTTACAGATATTTCTTGTTTCTTTTTTTTCTGTTGAACACAAGGTGAAGTTTTACACACTAATTACGAGAGGAGCACGTCATATGATTGATCTCGGCTGGTCTCTCTTCCATAATTAGCAATAATCCAATCAGATTGATCCAAGCCTACAATAAATAGTCCAATTACACACTACTGACTTATCTTAGGCCCCGTTTACACTAGTGCGTTTTAGTTTTAAAACGGCGTTTTAGCAAGAAAATGAACCGCGTCCACACTAGCGTTTTTCACCTAGCGTCTCAACATATCTCCGTCTTCACTACTCCACCAGAAACGTATATCACGTGACCATTCGCGCACTTTGGGCATGCGCGTTCAACTATAAACAGGAAGCATGCGTCTCGCTCGGCATTTGGTTATTGTTAGTCAACAAACACTGGTTGAACGATGAACGCGATGGTAAAGAAAGCAAGAGAGGTCTTTTTGTGGACAGACGACGAGGTCGAGTTGTTACTTAAAGTAACAAATGAATATAAAACATCCATGGCTATATCGAAAATACAGTGTTTACAGTGAAGGCTGGTCTGCTGTCTGCCGGTGACATTATAGCCACGTGCGCTTGACGAATAAGGGAAGGATACGCAATGACCCAAAGCCCCAATCACGTATCGGATCTCAGCAGCCACGCCTCCGTTTTCAAAAGTATGCGTTTCCCTCCATCCACACTGAGACGCAGCTGCAGCATTTTAGAATGAAAACGCTCTCTCCAGCATTTTCAAAACGCTCTGTTTTCGCACCTCGAGAACTCTAGCGTAGTATGGATGGATGGCGTAACCGTAGCAAAACTTATGCGTTTTAAAACGAAAACGCACTAGTGTAAACGGGGCCTTAGTTTTTGGGAGAATTCCCCCCTTTCACCCTATTTCCTCCTTTCCCTCCTTTTATCAGGGGGAGCTCTCCAGACCTCTCTGATCTCGCATCCCCTTCCATGCTAATTGACCAGGCAGGAGCCCTGGGCTTGATTACTCTGAGCTCAGGGTTCTCTCCCGGTTAAGCATGCCAAACCTGTTAATAGTGTCAAGCAATATCTAAGTGTGAACTCGTAAAATTCGATATTTAGGATATTTTTCTTTTATTAAGCCGACAGTTGATGGTCCCATTTGTTACCATCAATTCTGTAGTTACCAACATTCTCTTAAATATGATTCATTGTACTCAACACAAACTACAGGTTTACAAAAACTTGAGGTTTATTAAAAAAAATAATAAATAAATAAATAAAATATTTATATGTAAAAACAGAGCATAATTAGTAACTATTAAAACTGTACCAAACCATGCCCGCCCCTGCAAAAAAAAAGTGCATTGTAAACTGTCATTTTTAAGTATCGTTCAACCCTAACATCCGTAGCTCCTGCCTAATGACATTCTGCAAGCTTCAACCAATCTCGATTTCAAGCCAAATTAGTTTAATTCAGAAAAAAAGTTCAAACTAGTTTTTGTGATTGTGTAAACTGTAGGGGATCTGCGTAGGGTCTTAATAATGTGGTTTTCAAAGCCTCAAATTTGACATCCAGTGCTTGTATCGTCTGGAGGAATGTTTCAGACTATGTTTTTTGCATTAAAGCCTTTTACAGGTGCCCGAACACACACTGAGGTAAATTACGGGCCTCACACACCCCCGAGGACTGACTCAAATCCCATTTTAGGCCCCAAGAGTGGAAATTGTCCTCTGGTCATTATGCTTCATCAGACCCATGAAAGAAGCATTTGACTTTTTCCTGAGAGAGGGGGCTGATTGGCCGTTTGAGTAATATAAAAAGACCTCCGCTTCTGCAGGGAGAAGGATGTGATTTGTGCATCCAGATCGACGGGCATCGCTGTGGTCTCCCTCTAAAACCCCTCGCACCCCTCGACTGATGATGGCGGGTAATGGAGCTGCTCCAGAGAGCGTCTTTGTGCTGCATGTTTGCTCATGTTCTGTGGGCTGATGGTTATTATTGTTACTGAAGGCATGGGCTGAGGAAATGGGGCTCTGTGGGATCCCGCAAGTATAAGTGAACGCAGGTGGAACCTTATTTAAATCTGCCATTTCACAAATTGAAAACTTTACTTCTTTTGAAAGAAACTTTGCGACGGTATGAGTTGTATTTAAATTTCACGCCTGGCTAAGATACTGTATGTAGGACAATGGCGTGTGGAGAATCCTGAACCTAATTGAAAGCTAGTTTTTTTATTTATTCTTTAACAAATTGGGTGTTCAAATATAAAACCAAGTGACATTTGTTTTTTTTATTTCATATAAATATATATATGCATTAATTTCATTCATTTTCTTTTCAGGTTAGTCCTTTTATTAATCTGGGTCGCTCCTGCAGAATGTCCCGCCAACTTATCCAGCATATGTTTTATGTATATATACATAAAATATATATACATATGTTTTATGTATATATTAATTTAATTTTAATTATATTGCATTTAATTGATGCTTTTTTGTATTTTAAACATCCAATAAGCTGTCATAATTGCAACCCAGGCTCATTCTGAAAACGTACCACTGTATTCATTTCTGGAGAGTGCCACATATGTCCCAGGAGCTACGTTTTCTTACAGTTTTTGTTTTTTGTTTTTGCGAATCCACCAGAGGCTGCTATGGACACTTTTTGAGACCTAATATTTCTCTTGTGAGTGTCATTCGCACCTGCTGTTCTTGCGTAAATCCACCAGAGGCCACTGTTGACTCACTGACTGACTGACTGACTGACTGACTGACCGATCAACTGACACACCCTCCTCCTTCCCTAAACCCAACCAATATTTTTCAAAAGCACCAACTGACCTGCCTACCCACTTCTCTAAACCCAACTGACAGTTTTAAAAAGCAATCCAAGAAAAGAAAAGCCCGTCTGATTTTTACCACGCTTTTGGATTATACCACGTTCACCCTGTTATTTACTTTTTTATTACATTTTTTTGACTTCTGTTTTTGTCTCACCCACTTTCTGGAACTGTTCTTTACCGGACTTGAACCCCATCATCGTGGTCAACTCCTCTCTGCGTCTTAAGTCCACCGACAGACATGGCTAGCTAACTGGACAAACTGGTAACATCCATACGCCGTCCATACGGAGGTACAGTAAGTTGTCAGCTGGTAAGCGTGAAAAGGAACAGCTTCATACTGCCCTGTAGCGTTCATTTTAAAGATGTAATGCAGCCATACGTCCTTCTAGATACATAATTACAGAAATGGGTCTACGTTTTCAGAATGAGCCTGTGTTGCATATTTGATGATACTTCTATCAAAAGATCAACTGATCCTATTCTCTCCTTCATTTTGACCACAAGTATTAATAAAAAGAAGAAGGTTGGACCAGGTGCATGAATATTTACATCTGAGATTTTCTTTTCTTTCTTACAATATGAAAACATAACTGACAGCAATAGAAAATGTGAGTAGTGAGTGGAGAAGGGAGGGAACTACAGAATGAATACAGAAAATATGAGGTTAGAAAAGCAAACTGATATGAGGAAAAGAATGGATGTAGAGGAAGGACATAAATCAAGGTCAGCCCAGTGGCTTCTAGGCAAGGTGTAGACTATGAGGTGGATGCTGGTATTGTGGAGCCATTAATGAAATGACACAGCTGGCTCTGCATCCCTCTAGATATAGCTAAACCACACACACAGAGAACCATGACACCTTCAGTCAGTTATTCATATCAGCTCCTATTCAACGCTCACTGTATTGTGCTCTTCAAAAACTCGTTAATGTAGTGCTCTATAATTATATTGCTATGGAGACGCAGTTGGGTTCTCCATCCTGACTACTACACCTACATTTGATAGCGATACAGATTTTCCACAGCTGACTGACTGACGACACACTGCTCTCCATGGGATACCAGCTCCTGATATATACTGAGAGATATTACGGCACAAGTAATGACTTATGATAATCGCTGAATGAACAACTGAAGATTTGATTTTATTTAGTAGGGTTACCACTTTACAATAAGGTTGTATAAGTTGATGTTAGTTAATGTATTGACTGACATGAACAAACGATGAACAATGTGAGCCACGAACATTTATTATAGTATTTATTCATTTTAAATAATAAGTTATTAATGGAAATAAAGTTAGCTCATGTTGACTCACTGTGCATTAACTAACAACAAGCATGGATTTGCATTTTATTAATGCATAAGTACATATTGAACTATGATTAATAAATGCTGTTCAAGTGTTGTTCATTATTAGCAAGATATACATTAACCACCATTAACTAATGAAACCTCAAAAGTGTTGCATAACCATGCCATTTAGTGAAAAAAATTATACTCACAAACAAACAAACAAACAAACAAAAAATAAAATTAAAAACTAAATAAATATATAAATATAAAAATAAAACCACCTGCATATTATTAAGCTATTACCTGTTGAATAGTAGTTATAAAGTATGATCTGATGTCGCATCCCTTTTCCTACCCAAAACCTGAACCCAACTTCTACCTTACTAACTATTAATAAACAGCCAATTATAGTTTATTAAGCTAGTAGTGTTATTAAATGGTTTGTTAATATGAATGAATTGTGACCTAAAGTGTTACTATCTATTTCCAACAAATTGCCTGCTAATTCATAAGATATTGGCTGTTTATTAGTACTTTCAGTATAAACTTTGATACAATTCTACACCCCTAATCGAATTGTTGCTGCCTTATATTATTTAAGTTGAATCAAATGAACTTTTTTAGTCAACTCAACTTACATTGTAAAAAATGCAGGGTTAATGCAATAAGTTGCCCCAATGAAATCTCAAGAATTATGTTGTTTCAGCTCATTTCCATAAGTAGTTTTTTTATTTAATAAGTAGTTTGAACAAGTTTTTGAGTTTGTCAATCAAACTGACTAAACTTATTATAACTTTGTATAACTTTAAAAATGCAGTTGAAGCCTGATTAACGTATTAAATTAAGTTAAAGCAACATAAAAACATATCACTTTTTACATTTGAGTCCTAAACCCAACTACTAATTTAATAACTACTGATAAGCAGCAAATTAGTAGTTAATTGAGCTAAAAAAAAACTTTTTTTGAGTGTTTATGTTTACGCTAATTGTAATAAGGCATGGAACGCTAACCGTTTTCAAGGTATTCCGTGGTTTGTGAAAAGTCAAGGTTTTAAAACCGCCACAATTTTCTGCTATACCGTTCCTAAGGTATGTGTAAGATTTTTTATTTAGATATTTTTTGTAGTTTTTTAGGACAACAGCATCTCCAGCAGAAAAGATGTCAAAAGATGCAGTTGTAAATTGTAAAGACATCTGTGTTTTTGAAACAAATGAAGACAGTAGAAATCAAGGATTCAATTATTCCGCCTGACATGTTTACTATCCCAAAATATTTGAATGTTATTCAAAATAAAAAAAATATTGTGTTCAAAGGGGAAAAAAAGTTTTTGTTTTTTAGCCAGACATTTAAAAAGAATATAATTTAGAGCAGTAAACACAATACCGTCATACCATGAAACCGTGATATTTTTGGTTGATTAAGGTTATCATAACGCCAGAATCTTATACTGGCCCATACCTAATTGTAATAACCATGAAATGCACAATATTTTTTTTTTTAAAGTGTAACTTTAAGGTTCATTCATTCATTCATTTTCTTTTTGGCTCAGTCCCTTTATTAATCTGTGGTCACCACAGCGGAATGAACCGCCAACTTATACGGCATTTGTTTTACGCAGTGGAAACCGTTCCAGCCGCAACCCATCTCTGGGAAACATAGATACATTCTCATTCACACACATACACTATGGACAATTCAGCTTACCCAATTCACCTGTACCACATATCTTAGGACTGTGGGGGAAACCGGAGCACCCGGAGGAAACCTCCCCGAACACAGGGAGAACATGCAAACTCCACACAGAAATGGCAACTGACCCAGCTGAGGTTCGAACCAGCGACCTTCGTGCCGTGAGGCGACAGCACTACCTACTGTGCCACCGTGTCGCCCTAACTTTAAGATGTTTAGCTTTAAACTATACACATTTTTTATAAACAAAATAAAATATTGATAATAAAAAAAATCAACTACATTTGAAAGTATTTCACTTTCACACACTTTCTCAACTATACTTCAAAAAAAATGTTCAGTTTTAAAACGTCAAAACATGCCAAGACTACCCATTTCCTACAAACTGCTGTGCAATATTTTAACACCTCGCTATATAAAAAACCCTGTCTCTGAGCAGAAACTGCGGCTTCATCTCAGCTGAACATGTGAGGATCTCATCTGATTCAGATCCTCCTACCTGTCCCTGCGTGGGGCCAACTGGCACTGTGGGTGGCATTGCTATCAGCGCTGGTCTCCGAAGGGCAGGGTGTTAATTGAGAGGGTTTACGCTCACCAGTGGGTGTCCAGTGATTTTTCGCAGCATACTTTGTTCCCCCGATGCATAGCACATCATTAGGGCCCCCATTAATGTTGGGACTTAGAGTTAACAGCTAAGCAAGAAACAGGGCCCTCGGTGTCAAACGCCCCGCCCCATGTGAACCACCTGTGCCGCACGGGCACTCAACACCTTTTAATTGGGCGGCAGAAATAGATCTGACCCCATGGGGAGCCATTTTGGCTTTCATAAAACACCTGACGTTGACCTTTGGTATTGTCATCACAAAAAAGCATCACCGCTGACATGTTTGAAGACCAGGAGGAAAAATACCCAAAGCCTTAGAGAGGGAAAAGATGGTGAGGATGAAGCCCGAGTTGGAATCCAATTGGTATATCTGGGTAATGGGCTTCTGGTGCTCCTTTATGCTTGCATAATAGGTTGGATTTAATTTACTAATAAAAAAAACAACAACAAATACATTTAAAAAAGAATGACAGATTTATTATTATTATTATTATTATTATTATTATTATTATTATTATTATTATTATTATTATTATTTGAATAATGATAATAATAACAATAATAACAACAACTAGTATTATTATTATTACTATTATTATTACTATTATTATTATTATTATTATTAACATTATCAACAAGATGGCGCCGATGCTGATGGCTGCCTCCGTGACGTGCTCTGCAGTTTTTTTCGTTTTTTTGTTAGTTTGTCCTGTTTTTTGTCACATTCCTACAATTAGTTTCACCAGAGACGAACTGTTGGACATCCGGACGCATACACCACCAAATACTTTTCCAGACTTGGACTTATCTGATGTTCTGTTGGACATTGTTGTCGGAGGAGCCACGGTGCTACTCAAGCGCGTTCTGAAGCGCCGGCGTGGGAAGCGTGCAGGCGCGCTTGTGAAACTCAGACAACGAGGATTTCGAACCGCACTACCGAGCATCCATCTGGCAAATCTCCGCTCTCTACCCAACAAAATTGACGAACTCACTCTGCTCTCTCAGACAAACAAGGATTTTATGCATTCAGCTGCTCTGTGCTTCACGGAAACCTGGCTGACTGACACCATACCTGACAACGCGCTCAACCTTCCAGGCTATCAGCTGTTTAGAGCGGATCGCGACGAGGAAACGACGGGGAAATCGCGCGGTGGCGGGACGTGCTTTTACATCAATGAAAGGTGGTGTACAGATGTAACTCTTTTAAAGAAGATGTGCTGTCCAGATCTAGAAGCACTGTTTATTAACTGTAAGCCTTTCTACTCACCGCGTGAGTTCTGCTCGTTTGTCCTCGTCTCTGTTTACATTCCGCCGCACGCGCATGCGCGCCTGGCGATACAGAAACTAGCCGATGAGATCACGGAAATTGAGCGACAGCAGCCGGACTCTGTTTTAATCATTCTCGGGGATTTTAACAAAGCTAAACTATCCCATGATCTGCCAAAATATAGACAGCATGTTACATGTCCCACAAGAGACAGCAACATATTGGATCACTGCTATACCACAATAAAGGATGCATACCACTCTGTTCAACGAGCAGCTTTGGGACACTCTGACCACTGTTTAATCCATCTTATACCAACCTACAGACAGAAACTGAAAACAGCCAAACCTGTATTAAGATCTGTGAAAAGATGGACTAATGAAACAGAGCGGGATCTACAAGCCTGTTTCGACCTCACTGATTGGAGTGTTTTTGAGGATGCTGCTAATGATCTTGATGAACTCACAGACACTGTAACATCTTATATTAGTTTCTGTGAAGATGTGTGCATCCCTACCAGGACTCAACTCACATACAACAATGACAAACCATGGTTCACTGTAAAACTCAGACAGCTACGTCAGGCCAAAGAGGCTGCTTACAGGAATGGGGAGAGGGCCTTATATAAGCAAGCAAAGTACACCCTGGAAAGAGAGATCAGAGTCGCCAAAAAAAACTACTCTGAAAAACTAAGGAGTCAGTTCTCTTCCAGCGACTCAGCATCCGTGTGGAAAAGCTTAAGGAATATCACAAGTTACAAGCCACCAAGCCCCAGCACTGTAGACAATGAACAACTTGCTAACGACCTGAATGAGTTTTACTGCCGGTTTGAGAAAACCCCCCACACCCACCCTGAACTGCTCTTCACGCCACCATTAACACCTCCACCACCCCCCGCCTCCCCCATACCTGCAATTCAGTTTAATGAAGATGATGTGCGCCAGGTCTTCCGGAAACAAAAGAGGAGAAAAGCACCAGGCCCAGATTCTATAACACCAGCCTGTTTAAAATCCTGTGCTGACCAACTGGCCCCCATCTTCACCCTGATCTTCAACAGATCACTGGAGCTGTGTGAAGTGCCCTCCTGCCTCAAACGCTCCATTATCATACCCATCCCAAAGAAACCCAAACTTACAGGACTAAATGACTACAGACCGGTGGCGCTAACATCTGTGGTCATGAAGTCGTTTGAAAAGCTGGTGCTGGCCCACCTGAAGGACATAACTGAACCCTCACTGGACTCTCTTCAGTTTGCCTACAGAGCAAACAGGTCTGTGGATGATGCAGTCAATATGGGACTGCATTATGTTCTGCAACACCTAGACAGACCAGGGACCTATGCGAGGATCTTGTTTGTTGACTTCAGCTCAGCTTTTAACACCATCATCCCAAAACTTCTCCTGCCCAAATTAACTCTGCTCTCCGTGCCCACCTCTGTCTGTCAGTGGATCAACAGCTTTCTAACGGACAGGCAGCAACTGGTCAAGCTGGGCAAATCCTCATCCAGAACCCGCACAATCAGCACTGGCGCCCCCCAGGGGTGTGTCCTCTCCCCTCTGCTCTTCTCTCTGTACACGAATGACTGCACCTCAAAGGACCCCTCTGTCAAGCTCCTAAAGTTTGCAGACGACACCACGCTTATCGGCCTCATTCAGGACGGTGACGAGTCTGCTTACAGACAGGAGGTTCAGGAGCTGGCTCTCTGGTGCAGTCACAACAACCTGGAGCTGAACACGCTCAAAACAGTGGAGATGATAGTGGACTTCAGGAGAAACCCCCCTGCTCTCCCCTCGCTGAGCATCATGGACAGCACTGTGGCTGCAGTGGAGTCATTCAGGTTCCTGGGCACCACCATCTCTCAGGACCTGAAGTGGGACACTCACATTGACTCCATTGTCAAAAAAGCCCAACAAAGGCTGTACTTTCTTCGTCAGCTGAGGAAGTTCAACCTGCCACAGGAGCTCCTGAAACAGTTCTACACCTCCATCATTGAATCAGTCATCTGCACTTCAATAACTGTCTGGTTTAGCTCAGCTACCAAATCTGACCTCAGAAGACTACGTCGAATAGTTCGGACTGCTGAGCGAATCATTGGTACAACCCTCCCTACTCTCCAAGAACTGTACTTATCCAGAGCGAGTAGAAGGGCTGCCAAAATCACTCTGGACCCCTCACACCCAGCACACTGCCTCTTTGAACTGTTACCTTCTGGTCGACGCTACAGAGCACTGCGCACCAGAACAGCCCGACACAGAAACAGTTTCTTCCCTCAGGCGATCCATCTCATGAACACTTGATGATAACAATCGTGGAACCAACACCACTAGTGCTGTACACTCTTACACACACATACACTTATTTAACAACACACTTTACATGCCATTTGCACATAACAAATACACTTGTTACACACGCATACACTTATTTAACAACACACTTTACATGACAATTTGCACATAACAGCTGCACATATAATGTTGTATATAGTAATACACCTGTACATACACTTGTCCATTTGTATATTTGCATTTAACACTTACTTCTATTTTTTTGAATATATTTATTATCTGTTTTTTGTCCTGTCTCTGTAATTTTGTTGCACTGTGGAAGCTCTGTCACGAAAACAAATTCCTCGTATGTTTGTACATACCTGGCAATAAAGCTCTTTCTGATTCTGATTCTGATTCTGATTCTGATTCTGATTCTGATTATTATTATTATTATTATTATTATTATTAAAACACAAACGTATTATTATTATTATTATTATTATTTTTATTATTATTATTATTATTAGTAGTAGTAGTAGTAGTAGTAGTAGTAGTAGTAGTAGTAGTAGTAGTAGTAGTAGTAGTGGTAGTAGTAGTACTAGTAGTAGTAGTAGTAGTATTAACAATAATAGTAAGCAAGTGATGCCAACTGTGCATTCGGCACTCCATTACACATATAGAATAGACTGAGATATATTTATTAATCAAATGAGAGAGCACTAAAACATATGTCATATTTATGAGACCTTCACTATTTCCCATTGCTCTGCACGCTCACTACTCATTACACAAAGTGTCATTTTAGCCTCTGTAAAAAAAAAAAAAAAAAAACATGGAGATATGTCTGTATATTTTACAGAGAGTCTCGAGGCGCAGAGCGAGATGCTTTATGAGACTGGATTTGACAAAGTATTAAATACTCAGTGCTCAGCAGTGTAGTACCGTAATTGAACCCAAGGGCAAAAGTGCCCCAAATTGCAGCCACTTAGCCACGCTACACTGTACCAAACATTTAATAATTAAGAGCATCGTTCCTGCAGAGGGATAAAACAACAGCCATCTGCAATTAGGCAGAGCTTTGCATGAGGGCGTCAGAAGATGTGACACGGCTGTCCAAACTCTCAGCTTAACAGGCATATCATGAGGGCTGGTAAGTGCCAGCTGACCCACTGATAGCCTTCAGGACTAAGTTTGACCACTGAGTCTTGTCTTTTTGGATATGGGGCTCTGGTGTGCAGTGGCGAGCTCTTATTTTAGACGTCCGCAGTAATGCTCTGGGGTAAAGCTTGAGTAAGAAGACCCTCAAAATAATCAAGATATTTATAGATTTAAAAAAGTGCTTTGAAATTTTTTTTAATTTCAAATAAATTGGGTTAGATTAAATTAAAAAAAATGTAAAAAAAAATACATGTTAGAAAATATGTTAAAACAAAGTGTTTTAGCTTTAATATATAATTTATAATAATAATAATAATAATAATAATAATAATAATAATAATAATAACGACTATGTGTGTTTACTCATTACTTATATTGTGTATCAGTATTAAATAATGTTTGTTTTTATGAATTATTTATTATTATAAAGTGATAATTCATACATATGCAAGAGTATTTATTAAAGTATTTGTGTTTATATAATGCCACAGTCCCCAATTGAAAACTTGCAATTAGGAGTTTGCAACAAAATGTGTCACTTACAAAATAAAGCTTAACACCTGAGCTATTCTCTCTGACTGTTGTACCGGTTCAGTAGATTGAGCTAAAGATCATTTGAAACCCTCCTGTAGTCCAAATTCATTAACTCATTGAAGTGTATGATAAATATTTGACACATTATTTTTGTACCTGACTGTGTGATACATATTGAGTGATAGGCAAGGAAAACACGCTTTTGTGAAAAACTCGAGCAGCGGGAGATTACACCCAAACAGGCGTAAAAATTCTGAGCAGATTAATCTTTCTGTCTTTTCTTTCTTTCTTTCTTTCTTTCTTTCTTTCTTTCTTTCTTTCTTTCTCTGCAGGTCTTTACACAGTATACCAGATGCCTTACAATTATTATATTAGCATGATGCTCAATCACTATAAGAATTTAATATGCTTTTTCTTTCTTTTTTTCTTTTTTTTGCTGAAAGTCTTTCATCTGTTCTGGAATCTCTCAAAGTAACATTATGATCACAGCCAATTTTGTCTTATTATCTTATCTTGATTTCCCTGAGGGCTAAATTGGTACATTTCATATACAGGTACATGTCTACAAAACATGACATCTACTGCTTAGTCAGTTAAAAAAAAAACTGCATATGTCTGCACCAGCATTAATCAATCAATCAATCAATAAAATCAATCCCCATAGACCATGAGATGTTTGAATTTCATTTTTTAAATGTGACTAGTTTAAATGTGGTTGGTTAGTCGTAACGTGCAATGTAATAATGTTGCACAATTCCAAAATATATTATATATATATATATATATATATATATATATATATATACATATATATATATATATATATATATATATATATATATATATATATAATGTGTGTGTGTATTTATAAAGCTTATTTATTGTGTATGGCCATACATCCAAAGCGCTTCACAATCATGAGGGGGGTCTCTCCACCACCACCAATGTGCAGCATTCACTTGGATGATGCAACGGCAGCGACAGGACAACGGCACCAGTGTGCTCACAGGACACCAGCTATAGGGGGAGTGAAGAGACAGTGATAGAGCCAATTGGGTGGATGGAGATGATTAGTAGGCCATTATGGTTAAGGGTCGATGGAGGGAATTTAGCCGGGGTTACACCCCTGCTCCTTACGAGAAGTGCCATGAGATTTTTAAGAGCACAGAGAGTCAGGACCTCGGTTTTACGTCTCATCCAAAAGACGGTGCCCACTGACAGTATGGTGTCCCCTTCACCATGCTTGGGCATTAGGACTCACACAGACCACAGGTTGAGCGCCCCCTGCTTCCAACAGTGACCTGTTTTTGCGCTCTCCCATCCAGGTACTGACCAGGCTCAGCCCTGCTTATCTTCAGCGAGTAACCGGTCTTGGGCTGCATGGTGATATGACTGTGATATACAGTCTCTAGAGTCAGTTTATTCCCGGCGCTTAATGCTCTTATCAAAAACAAGTACTTCACTTCATTGCCCTTTCAGAATAATATCCTTTGTTGTTATTGAATCCCCAAAACAATGTCAGTGTTAAGGTCATTGGTAGTTTTGAGTTACGCCATTTTGAAGTATAAATAGTGTAAGTAGTGCGTTCACGCTGAAAACTCTACAAATAATAAGTGCACTTTAATTACCCGGTAATATGAGGTGAGTCATGATGGACACTTCATGCACTCAATGACCGCAGCTTTGCGCACGTCACGGAAGGGGCGGAGCTATAGGGTGCACATATTGGATAACTTTATTTATATTGGATTGTGAAAACAATATTCTCCTACAAGAGTGATTATAGCGACTCCCAACGGTGAATGCGGTTATTCTCATGGTAGGTATTATTTGGTATTTTGGTCATTTATTTCACAAATTTGGCAACCGTCAAACGTCATCAGGGAAACGGTTTAAACTTCTGCATAGTAAAAAAAAGCCATTAGTGCTCCATCAGAATAATGTCCTTTGTTGTTATTGAATCCCCAAAACAATGTGTTAAGGTCATTACCTGGAGTACCCACCAGACTCACTAGAGGGCACTCTAGCTATCTCAACCAGCCATTCACAAGGACTACACATCCCATCATGCTTTGTGCCCATTCAGCCCGATTATCTGTTACAGCTGATATCAATCTGGACAAGGACACACACAGTTGCAGATCATTCACACTATATAAGCATCACATTTACACTCAACCATTGCTCAGTCTTGTATCTCTGTACAGTCCATTGCCAAGCGTTTTCCCAGTTCCTGTATTTCTGATCTATTTATTTAATGATTTTTTTTTACTTACTTTTGGGATTTTTACCGTCTACCCTGACTATAACCTGTCTTTGGGGATTACTTGCTTGGATCATCTCTATGTATAGTTTTCTCCTATTGCCCCTTGCCTGCATGCCTCCCTTTGTGTAATCCAGCTGCACTTGGAGCCTTACTCCGTTGTTGCACTCATAGTTGCAGTCAGAATAACTCCCTGGGGTATGAAAAATTTTGGTCTTAGTCAGGTCACTGACCTTTTCTGTTTTAAGTAGACACCTAAGAACTTTATTAAAAGTATATGTATATACTGTATGCATAAGCCAACACATCAGAACAGATTAACATGCTAGTCGATAAACTCAAATAGTCAAAATCAATTTATTCCACAACAACTGCGTAAATGTATCCAATAACTGTTCAGAAACTTCCAGGTGGAGTCCAGAGGTTATAACCACTTTCTTTCCATCATTGTCTGGCTCTGGTTTGCTTTACTCCACTACTAGTCATTTGTGATATGTTGGGTGCATGTGATTCACTTATTTTACTGTTTCAAGAGTGGCAGAACAGTGTAAAGGCTCCACCCTCTACTGGAAAGCAGCAGCTCATTAGCATTTAAAGGGAGATGCACAAACACAGTGTTTTCAAACACGGTTTTCACTCACACACACACATAAAGATTTGACATGATTTGATAAATGATCAGTATTGTAGTTTGAGTTGAGATTTCACTGACACATTCTGGGGATACCAGAGATTTGATTTACATCTTATAAAAGGGGCATAATATGTCCCCTTTTAATGACGAAAAATGCAGAACTAAAATTTGCATAAATTTGCATTCCTTGTTAATCGCAGGAGTTAGGTTCTAAAAAGAGCCCGCAATAGATGACATTCATGCAGTAGTTTATTTTTTTACAATTATTATGGATGTTTTAAGGCTGTAAAACCCCTCACTACACTATTTTCTCACATAGGTATTAACATCTTCACACTTTTCTCTCTTGTTTAAATACTCGCATGACTTCTACCTTCCATTAGCATGTCCAGAACTCGATGCGATGGTTAGTATCTTCCTTAGTTGCGGGTGCCTTTGACGGTGCAAAATGTTTTGTCGACATTTTGTGGTTTGTTGGGGAGAAAACTTGCAAACACACAGTACAGCATATACTGCATATACATATATAAAAGGATGTCTTCAGAGTCACACTGCTAGTGATCAAAGATTTATGTAAATTTGGCAAGCTGAATGCATTCTGTATTGTACAGGAGACACAGCATGGAGGATATTGGTTGACAGTGGTCTACAGCCAATCAGGACATAGAACACAATATGCTGTAAAAAAAAAAAAAAGCATGTCAAACTGCACAAAAAAAAATCTGCGAAACTGCGAGACCACGAAAGGTGAAAAGCGTTAAGGTGACAGACCACTGTAATACATGAAATGCAACATACTCTGTCTTCAAATGTTCTCTATCTCTATTAAAAACAAACAAACCAACAACAATTTGATTAGTTTTAACTAGCAGAAATGTTGCTATCCGACAAAGTAATGTTTTGCAATGTGGTTAAAGTTATGTTTCATTTCCCCAGGAATCACACTGTTCGAGCTTGTTGATGTCTGATGTGTCTGGGGTTAATTAAATACCCGAGGCGTAAAAAAATCTTTGCCTTGAAATGAACCGCTTTGCTTGTATGACTTGACAAGCGGTTACGGACAGAAGAGCGTCTGGAAGCTTCAGGGACACTTGAAACCAATTCCCAAGCCATCAATGAGCAAACAAGAAAACTCTCAGCTGTCTCAAGGCTGATGTGAAAAGAGTTGCAGGGTGTTTTGGAGAGTGGACGAGGCTACAGGCCAATGAGAAACACAATGTGATGAGGACAGAGATGGAGAGACTGCATTTAATCTCACAGTCTTTTGGTTTTAATACCTGCCAGGTTCCTTTCTTCTCCCTTTGATCTTGTCCTGCGCAGATTTATTGCGATACAGCAACAAAGCACTGAATCAACAAAATAAAATAATAAATGAAAAAGTGTGACTTGACAGCTAATTCCAGATCAAAACAGCAGCTGTGGGGTGACGAGAGAAGGATGGAGAGGGAAAAGTCATGTACAACGACACAAACCAACTGCTGAGGGGCTTCTAAACAGAAGAGGACTCCAATCGCTGAGAACGGCGTGCTTGTTTGAGTTCGCTCATAAAGAAGGAATTAGGGGTTAGGCAGGGCGCCGTGGTCTTCTGAAATCCACAACACAGCCTGTGACGTTTGGAACAAGAAGCAACGCTCAAATCCAGGATCAAACCCGATCCAAATAAACACCCCTGAGAGACCGCTAAAGCCCCTGGCATGAAACTCATTAGTCTGCAACTAATTGTCATTCTGAGTTTGTTGACAAGTGACGACTGTCTATAAACCTTCCAGATGTCCATTTAATGCAGTCAGGGAGGGCTGTTGATTGCTTCAAAAAAAAAATTTTCTCATTTTTTTTCTAATGAATTGCAGTTAAACTACCAATAGATTTATTTTAGGCAGATATGCCTGACAATTTATTCAAACATTTTTTTATTTTGTTTGTTTGTTTGGTTTTTAAACTATTATTTGCTACTTTTACAAGTCAAACTAGTCACATTCAAGCACATCTAAATATTTTTCTATCTAGTTGTCAATTAATTAACAAGCAAAAGTCAAAAAGTTAAACTTGGCATGTAAGCACTATATACATCTGCCTGTATCCTGCTATTGCACTTCTTTTTTTATCATTATTTTTTCAGGGTTTTCACCTTTATTAGATAGGACAGTAGAGAGAATTGACAGGAAAGCATGGGGAGCAGAGAGAGGGGAAGGATCAGCATAGGACCGTGAGGCAGAATCAAACCCGGGTCGCCATGAGCACCGGAGTGCATGTGTCGACGCACTAACACTACACCACTGGCACCGACATGCTATTGCACTTCTGATTGGACCTCTACTGCATTTCATTGCCTTCATGTGTAATGACAATAAAGTTGAATCTAATCTTATCTAGTCTAATCTAATCTAATCTAATCTAAAAAAATGTATTTATTGATTGATATTTATTGTTATTAATTATTATAATTCATAGTTTCCACTAAATTCATTTTTCCATTGCAGGGCCACCCCACCCCACCCACCCCCCATGGCTACATCACAGTTTCTCATTCAAAACCTTCAGTTGTTGCTAGTTATTTTTAGCAGATTTTAATCGCACCAAAACAAAAAATGCAAATGAATTATGATGGAGCGAACCTTTCTTTAGTATTGCTGTGCATTATTTGTTTAACTCAAGGTTGCACAAATGCAGATGTCCTGCAAAGTTTAGTTCCAACCCCAATCAGACACACCGGGGCAAGCTAATCAAGCTCTTATCAGGCTTTCTAGAAACATACTTGCAGGTGTGTCGAGGCGAGTTGGACCGAAAATCTGCAGGACACCAACCGAGTTTCAACAGCACTGGTTTAACCCTTTATGGTTACAAACTGACTGGCTGACAGGGCGGCGCGATGCGTGAGGCCAGCAAACATGGTAGCTTTCAGTTATGATCAACGCTGATTCAATTTAATTCAGGATGCATCAATGCCTTTCTGTAGGTCTATTGGAGACATTTATAATCTAATAAGCGAATCTAATAAATGATGCTGACATACTTGTTACATAAACGCACTAAATTGCACTTCAGCAGCGTTTATTTGAGGGCATGCAAAAAGTTTTGTGTACAAACAAAGGAAATCGGCACACAAGCAAGAAGATTTGCATTCTCATATTACATGAACGCGATCTCGAATGGTAATACTGCGCTCATGACAATTGTCATTGAAATAATCCCATAGGCAGCTGGAAAATCTGTGTAAAGGGTCAGCCACCACAGCTGAAAAGAATCCTTGAGGAAACATCGAATTACTGTTTTTTATCAAAGTTGAAATACATTATGCCTTATTTTTGTATGATTTTAGAAGTTAAAGAGCCCATATTATACATTGAAAAGGGTCATATTTTGGTTTTGGGGGTCTCCAACAGCAGGCTGATATGCATGCATGGTCAAAAAACACTTTCTTTGTCTTATAATCTGCATTTATTTTTACCTCATTATCCCAGCGACTCCTATATGAATCGTTCAGTGATTCATTTGTTCCAAAACCCCTCCTTCGCGCCATGCTAAACTGCGCTGATTGGACCGATGACTCAGTCTGTTGCGATTGGTCGACAGCACTCAGCGTGAGAGAATGCCCACCACGGCTTATCAACATTGAAGGAGTCATAGCATGTGCGTGAGCTAATCTGCTAACACTCGTTTTTATCGGGAGTCGCCCGTATTTCAGACACCTCACCCCCGAAACTAACCCCCGATTTCCCAGCATATCACTCTAATTCTTAACCAGAAGTAAAAACAGCGACATACATTCAGTATTAATGCACACAGCGGCAAAACCGCCGAACGTGTGTAGCAGAGCTCATGGTGGCCATAGCAACGACACACAGCAGAGGAACACGAGCTCAAACGCATTTTAATCCGTAAACACAGCGGCACGCGGCGCGTTTACAACGTGCTTTTAGACGCGATATGAGAATACAAGTTAACCAGAGACACTACAAGCGGTTACAAGTTACAAAACACAGTTAAATGCATCATTTACAAGCTAGAGAAAACAATGAGGCGACCGTTTTAATCGCACTTACTCACACTTGCTGGATATCAGACCAGGGAAATGTCCTGGTGCTCCTAATCCTCCGTTGTAAGCACTCCTCGGAGGGGGAACAGCACATGGCTGTGGTATTTCTGCAGAAACTACTAACTCTTCAAAGTCTCATCTCTGGGTTCTCTGCACACTTTCCAATATCCAGCTAAGCACAGTGCTCTTCACTGTGTTGCCAGATGTAGCTGACTTATTTCAGCCTAAACCCTGTCCAAAAGGTTTTACCTGCACAATCAAATTTAAAACCGCCCAATCTGGCAACTTTTTCCGCACAGCTGTTGTTTGTCGGTGGGGTTGGGGATTTCGAATCTGCGCGCGCATAAATGGGCGGGGCTTATGTTTCGTGTTCACGTAATGCCGAAACGGCTAAAGACTCGTTAGCACGGCGACTCGTTTGAGGAACTATGAGTCGACTCTTTTATAGATGAATAAATAGTTTTAAACACTGTGCACTTTCAGATTTAAGCCTTAGCTGGACATTTCACTTCACTTAGAGCTGTGTGACACACAGCATACAAGCTCATTTTCAAAAACCCATAATAGGGGCTCTTTAAATGTACATTAAATTCATATTAACATTAAAACTACTGCATTCTTATAATATATTAATTCATAATTAAATGCATTAATTATAAATGTAATTAACCAATAAATAATTATAATACACTCTATTATAAAAGTATTATAATATATAATATTTTTTTACCATTTACCATGTTCTTACAAAACTGTTCAGTAACAAAAATCTTCTTTTGTTTCTAACAGAAAAAAAAAAAAAATTAAAAACAACATAAATAAATTTGTGAATTTTTTTTTTACATTTTACAGTTCCATTTAAGTAAGTTGTCATTAGTTTAAAATATTTTTTTAAAGAACATTGGAAGCAGTTAGCCAAAAATGAACCCCAAATGGCTATCAGTTTTAAAAACAATTTTCAAACTATCTTACTTTGTGTTTAACGAAAGAAGAAGAAAAAAAAAAAACCTCAACAAATTTGGAACAAATTGAGGGTGCGTAAATGATGACAGAATTTTCACATTTGGTTGAAGTCTCCCTTTAAGCAGACAGTCTACTAATGACTATAACTTCATATAGCTGCTAGGTAATTCAAATAAATGAACTATTTTGATTTACTGTATTTCAATTAATTATACCAGGTGGTATCATAGAGATAAAACAGTTGTGCCATCACTTTACCCAACACAAACACTGAGGTGCAACAGAAACTTACAGCAATAAAAAGAAAAGCTTGATGTTAACCGAAGGCCTGTGCAGACACAGATGTGCTTCTGTAGACACAGATGTGGGCCTGCAGGGGTGTGAAGACGTGGAGGGGCAGAGAGTGATGGAAGATTCGATCAACTGGCCCAGCGCTCACAGCCGGACCATACGCTGAGAGCCACCCGTGAGCCAAAGAGCCCAGCTCAGTTTTCATTTTCACCTGAGAGAGACCATTACTGAGATGTCTAACACATCTGTTTAGAGAAATAAGTGGCCAGATCAATTATAATCAGACTAAGATATACTAGGAATCTATCTCGCCTCAGCAATTCAATACAATGTCATTTACGACTATTTGACTGATTCAGTTCAACCATTTACGGCTATTTGTCTGATTTAGTTAAATTAAAAAGAGAGTTCAATCAAATATATAAATAAATGAATGAATGAATAAAGGACAAAGTAAAAAAGTAAAACAGAAAATGTTATTGTTTACTCATCCTCATGTAATTCCAAAACCAGTGCGAGAAGCAAAAGATGTTCTGAAAGATTATGGTAATCAAACATTTTATTTTGTTTTATTTTATTTTTTATTCAGTAATTTTCTTTTCGACGTAGTCCCTTTAATTATCCGGCATTTGTTTTACGCGACGGATGCCCTTCCAGTCGCAACCCATCTCTGGGAAACATCCATGCATTCTTATTCACACACCTACACTATGGACAATTTAGCTTACCCGATTCACTGTGGGGGAAACCGAAGCACCTGGTGGAAACCCACGTGTACAGTGGGAGAACATGCAAACTCCACACAGAAATGCCAACTGACCCAGCTGAGGCTCGAACCAGCGACCTTCTTGCTGTGAGGCGACAGCACTACCTACTGCGCCACCGTGTAGCCTTATTTTATTTTATTTTATTTTTTATATATATTTTTTAATAAAAATACAGTAATAGATGATAAAAAGTAATGTCTTAATATATATTTTTTTTCATTTGTAAAAGCCTTGTTTTGAGTGATTATTTTAATCAAAGATATAATTTCTGTAAAGAAAAAAATATTATTAATTCATGTTTACCTTTCTATAGTTAATCTTAAATGTCAAAGTACAAAGTTATTAATAATTTACTAATTAGCTTTGAAGAACTATGCAGATAATACAACTTAATTACTAAAAACTACATAAAATTAAATATAATGTAAAAATGCAAATCTAAAATACATGAATAATATACTATAAGCCAAGTTTAAACACTCGAAAAAAATTTTTTAATAGAGTACAGTGAACATGCAACATAAAAAGAAATATTCATTTTTATTGTGTACTTTTATTTTAGAAAAAAAATATATAGATGTAATAAAAGAAAATAATATATATAATAACAATAGATGAAAATTATTTATCATCATCATTATTATTATTATTATTATTATTATTATTATTATTATTATTATTATATTACAACAATTACAACACTTAAAATGATTTAGAATAAAAAAAATATACATTTATAAATTACAAAAATAAATACATGTATGCATGTTTTAAGTACTGTAAAGTATTAATGCCTTTCAAATGACACTTCTAACCTGTGAACGTGTCCATTCATATCCCACAGAGCAAAGAGACTTAAAGTATGGAGCAGTGAGAGTGAGAGTGGAATCTGAACACAGCATGACTCTGAGGAGCATTAGGAGCACACGGCGTCCACAAACACCAAAATGGAGTACGAGCGAAAGGTTGGACTGTTCACTCGGACAGAAAATAGCTCTCTTAAAAAGTTGAAAAGTAATATTGGGCTTCCTCTCGGTGCAAGCGTTCTCGTGGGCCGAGATGACTGTGTGAGTGAGCGGGAGAGAGGAGCGTAATTTGGCAGTGCCCTTTGAGTGCTGTTACATATGGCCCTTGCACACTGTTAGTCTCCAGTGGCAACACTTCCCACGAATGCATCTGCAGTCACTGAGTCGACACAGCCTCAAGAAGCTGAGCGCCAAAAATCTGACGACCAGGGGGGTTGTTTGTGGTTGGAGATGATGGTAACCCTCCCATTCTAGCAATTACAGCCACCCCAATATCTAACATAATAACCAAGATAAGATTATTTGTAACACGTTCTTTCTATTTGGTTAATTTTAAGTCACATTAACTAATATGTATATACATTTAATTGATTTAATTTATTTTATTTTTGTCTCTTTATTGATCAGGGGTTGCCACAGTGGAATGAATCACCAACTTATCCAACATATGTTTTACGCAACGGATGCCCTTCCAGCTGCAACCCATCACTGGGAAACATCCATACATTCTCATTCACACACATACACTACTGACAACTTAGCCTACCCAATTCAGTTTTTGGACTCGTGGGGGACACCGGAGCACTCGGAGGAAACCCACGCCAACAAGGGGAGAACATGCAAACTCCACACAGAAATGCCAACTGACATTGCACTTGTATTTTAAAATAGTTTGCATGTAATTACACCTGTAATTAACATCTGTAATTACATTTATAATTACACTTGACCCATCCCTCACACCTTAATCCACCCTTAATCCCACCCATGCCACCAAATCTGTCCCTAACCCTACCTGTGTCTCAACTCAAAGTCTCCTGCAATACAATATGAACACAATAAGTATTTATTTTTATGCAAGTACATAGTTAATTTGATTTTAGAAAGTGTATCATTTTATCATTATTGTTATTGTTGTTTTTACTTTTATATATTTTTTCGACATTTTTATTATTATTTTTTATCATAACATATAGAGTATACTGTTACTAGGGGTGTAACAGTAAACATAAGTCACGGGTTCCTTCCATAGTAATATGCATTGACTTCCATAGTGTTTGTTATGGATTTGTCAATGATGGTTACAGGTAAATCTTCATTTTAGGGTGATCTATCCCTTTGAGGAAAATCACAAAATCATAAAATCACTAAAGACACTAACAATTTAACGATTTAAAAAAGATGAATTAATGACTGACCCAACATTTGTTGTTCACTTTTTGCATTTGATAGAGCATTTGGATGTTAGATTTAACAAGAGCATGAAGGACTACAGTCCCCCTCTATCACACAAATTGGTAGCGCTCAGCTATTGCTTCACACATTGTGCAGTTGAGTAGGGGTGCATGGATACATTGTATTATTGGGATATTGCAATATAGCATTAAGATGACGCATATCAATAATGCAAACAATATGAATCACAGTATTGAGCTTGTTTAAACCATGAGTCAGCTTACTTTAATATTAAATAAATATCATAAATACCATACCATAAATATCAATTCTGTCTTTGTGTCATCATATAATGGCATATGTGTGAGAAATAACAACATTAATCCTATTATTACTTTTTAGCATACAATATTGCGATAATACTGCATATCGTGAGTTCAATATCAAGGCATGTATCAAATGGTGATTGAGTGTACAGTATTGCTACAGCCCTATTGAGTGTTTTTGATTTTTCTTTCTTTTTTTTTGGGACTGGGAGAGCACAGCATCTTTGAAAAAAAAGTACTGACTATAAGATTATTCTGAATTCCTGGTAAGTAAATGGTCATTAAAAATAATAAGATCCAACAAATATATATTTTAATATTCTAATCACTGCAATTCTCAAATAGTCTAAATCAAACTAGTTGTGTGAATGACTTGAGTAACATTCATTCATTCATTTTCTTTTCGGCTTAGTCCCTTTATTAATCCAGGGTCGCCACAGCGGAATGAACTGCCAACTTATCCAGCATTTGTTTTACGCAGCGGACGCCCTTCCAGCCACAACCTATTTCTGGGAAACATCCATACATTCTCATTCACACTCATATACTACGGACAATTTAGCTCACCAAATTCACCTGTACCGCATATCTTTGGACTGTGGGGGAAACTGGAGCACCCGGAGGAAACCCACGCGAACACGGGGAGAACAAACCAGCGACCTTCTTGCTGTGAGGCGACAGCACTACCTACTGCGCCACTGTGTCACCACTTGAGTAACATACAGCATTAGAAGGATTTCTAAATAATACTGTGACACTAAAGACTGGAGTAATGCTCCTAAAAAGAAATTTCCTTTGAATACTACAGCTCTCTTAAATTGTAATAATTCTTCAGAATTTTACAGATTTAACTATAAATAATTATATGATAAATAAATATAGCCTTGGTGAGCAGAATAAGTGTCTTAAAGAATAAAACAACTTACTGATCTAAATCGACAGTGTACATATATCTCAGTAAACACACCCACACTTCAACCCCCACAATCTACTGTCTGATGCCACCAACTCTCTGCTTCTCCACAGCCACCACTCTTTCCAGGCCGTCTATCTGTCCTCCCTCAGTTCAGTTCTACACCTACCCATAATTCTGGCTCAGTGTTGCTGTCAGCACTCGTCCAGAGGGAACAGAGGCCGCTCCACCCCGGGCTGCGTGAGCTCTGGGATCTGCTGTCAGTGTCTAAGTGCTGTGGCAAGACACAGTTGAATGGAGGGAGAGAAAAAAAGAGGCTGCGATCTCTCCAGCGGGTTTGCCTTCCTCTTTCACTTTGGAAACGCGGCCTGGCGCTGATCAATGACATCGAGTTGAAATCCATTTGGGTGCAATCAATGCGGCACCGGCAGCGGCTCACGCAGAGGACGACTTGCAGGCCTGACACTGCCTTTTTTAAAGATGACCCGAGCACAGCTCCGCTCCGGATCCAAAGCAGCCTGTTCATTATGACGCCACTGCACTTCCAACACAACGGCCTTTTTCTCTCTCTCTCTTTGTTCTTCCTCTGTTGCTTCCTTTTTAGGCTGTTAAAACAGTTCAAATAAAGCTTTTCTCTCAGAATATATTTTAAAATTGTAATTTATTCATGGGTAGAAATGCAGAATATCTTTTGCAGCTATTATTCCAGTCTTTTTAGAAATAATATATTGATGTGGTACAAAAACAGTTGACCTGCTAAATATAGGAAGTGTAAAAAATACTTATATTTTGTTTAAATTATTGTTAATAGTACTGTCTGCCCTACCCAGCCCAGTGTGTAGATGCAAATCAAACAAAATAATTAGAATATATTTATTTATTTATTTTGTTTGTTTGTTTGTTTGTTTGTTTGTTTGTTCCTTCGTTCGTTCATTCGTTCGCTCGTTCCTTCGTTCATTTGTTCCTTCATTCGGTTATGCCTCAGTTTAGTCAATAATAAGGAATAACTTTTCAGAAAACTAGTCATACTAGTCTTGACATATTTAGCCATTTTACTGTGTAGAAGCTAAAATGGGAAATGAGAAATTATTCCATGCAATCATTTTGCTGCTTTTATTATTATTATTATTATTGTTATTATTATTATTATTATTATTATTATTATTATTATTATTATTGTTGTTATTATTATTATTATTATTATTATTATTATTATTATTATTATTATTATTATTATTATTATTATTAATTAATTCATTCATTTTCTTTTCGGCTTAGTCCCTTTATTAATCCGGGGTCACCACAGCGGAATGAACCGTCAACTTATCCAGCATTTGTTTCACACAGCAGATGCCCTTCCAGCTGCAACTCACCTCAAACTGGAGCACCCGGAGGAAACCCACGCAACCACGGGGAGAACATGCAAACTCCACACAGAAATGCCAACTGATCCAGCCGAGGCTCGAACCAGCAACCTTCTTGCTGTGAGGCTATCGTGCTACCCACTAGGCCACCGTGGCGCCCTCTATTATTATTATTATTATTATTATTATTATTATTATTATTATTAATAATTTTAAAAAATCAGGGCGCCACAGGTCGCTGGTTGGAGCCCCGGCTGGGTAAGTTGGCATTTTTGTGTGGAGTTTGCATGTTCTCCCCGTGGTTGCGTGGGTTTCCTCCGGGTGCTCCAGTTTCCCCCACAAGTCCAAAGACATGTGGTATAGGTGAATTGGATAAGCTAAATTGTCCGTAGTGTATGAGTGTGTATGGATGTTTCCCAGAGATGGGTTGTGGCTGGAAGGGCATCAGCTGTGTAAAACAAATGCTGGATAAGTTGGCGGTTCATTCCGCTGTGGCGACCCCGGATTAATAAAGGGACTAAGCCAACAAGAAAATGAATAAATAAATGAATGAAAAAAAAAAATCATAATCTGTGTCTTTCAAAAGTGCTGTATGGATGAAAACTATATGACAACTATATAAATCTCTATTAAATCATGAACTAAATTAACATTTATATATGCCACAACACGTCTTCATTTATTGCTTCCTCTCCTACTCTCCTTCAGGTTAAGCAGCTGACTTCTCTTCAAAAAGATATTCAAAATGAAATGTAAAATGAAAAGATTAAAAAAGGTGGCACTGCATCTAAACCAATCACTCGGATTTGAGCTAGTAAGTCAGTCGTCTTCGATTTGAATCCACAACCATCAAAAGTCTCCAGCTATTTTAGCATGCATCTGCAGTTTGGCACTGTGCCGAACATCCCTGCAGAGAGTCAGCAACAAGTCTTCAGCCCGAGGCAAGAAGTGGGTCGACTAGCGTAAGCTATAAGATGGCTAAGACTGAGCAGGTGATGATGGATCAGTGGCATCAGGCTGGCAAACGTCTGCTGGGAATAGGTGGCGCTTTTGAAGCATCAGGGGGCGGATGAGGTACTTCCTGAAATTTAAGTAAGCGCATTGAGCTCGGGTTGCATTTCTCTCCAGCAGCAAGCGTAAACACAGAGCAGACGGATTAGCTACCTTACATGTACGGTGACACGGCCTGCAACAGAATACACTATTAACTGAACTACTGTGTTTTTAGGTTTCACACCTGCTCTGTACAACACACTGAACGTTGAATCAAAGACATACACACATAGATATATAGTGGGATTTTGTTTTTGATGATTTTAAATTAAATTGAAAATCATTCATGTTACAATTAAATGTGTTATATAGACCATTTCAATGAGGTCATGTCATAGGCCCATGGACATTGTAATCAGACAATTTTATAACTGCAACAAGAGGCAATTTACTCATATCTTAATGTTAAAACAGCTATCATAATATTATTTCTCAATATGTGACTTTTTTTGGATTCCTGGAAGCTATGGAAATTAAAGATGTAAAACAAGAAATACGTTGGGACCATTGTTTTTGCTTACATCCCTCTAAATAGTCTATAGGCAACAATTTAGCTCACAAAAAAATAGCAATTATCAAGTATTAGCTAGTGGCTTATTACTTGCCTAGCATTAATATACTTGTTGTTTATTAGTACTTATAAGGTACATACTCTGCATGATCTTATTATGCATTCTGAGTCCTAAGCATTACCTAAACCTAACCACTACCTTCTATTAACAAGTAGCAAATTTAGAAGTCATTGAGGCAAAGGTCATAGTTAATGCAAATAAAAATTGTGACACTTTTTGTATTTTTTTACAGCATGTTGCCAGCATGTTTACAGGGTGACTTTATTGCCTTTAATTTACGTCTAGTGTCATGGTTAAATGGCCCTTTACAATTAGACCACACAATAAGCTACACCAAAAACAGATTAACTATAAAATGTAATGATTTTCTCCTATGCAGCAGTGTTTATCATTCGCACCCTGATGACATTCATAGACATAAAAAAAAAAATCTATAAATAACCACTTGTCTATAGCTCACGAGTCACAGGAGATTTTCATTTATTTATAGTAGGGTCTGTATCGCTTAAGATCAACAGTAGAGTTTAGATTCTCTGCCCCAGCCTGAGCCCACACTTGACCTGACCTGGCCCCCCCAATATTTCCTGACACTATCTTCGGGTCGGGCCGTGATCAAGCATTTGTGGGTTTTTTGTTCCCCAGTTGTTACTTAATTTGACTAATTAGGTGGAAAGCTATGCCATAATTAGAAATATGGTACAAATACTTTTGCAAAGTCGGCCTAAGCAACACACGTAGGCCCACAAAGCTGCACAACTGGCTATGCGTGACATGCGCAGCAATGCTTTAGATCCCGCAACAGCATCTCCTCCACTGGAACACATTCCACGCACAAGCAGAGTTGAAGTATCGCATGTGCAGCATGTATGTAGAGCAGAAACAGTTCATAAAAATCATTGGATCTCATCTATGTATTTATTTGGTAAAATTGCTTTTTTGTTTAACATGTCATTCAATGTGTTTTTGGTCATTATCAATGCACTGTCACTTTTATTGAGCAAGAGCGGGAGCAAACATAGACTCAGTGCCAAAATGTTCGAGGAACTGCTGCTTCAGTTCTGCACTGATGTGCTGTTTCTGTGTGCAGTATGAAAGCTCTAATATTTATCCATTAATATGGAAGCCAGAAAAACACGCAAAATAATTTGGCTTAAATTGGGCTTGGGCTTATAATTACAATTAATGTGTCAGAGCAGGTCGGGCTTGGACACAAGGAGCACAGGCTCGAGTAGGGTTGCGTTTCATTTTTTGGGTCTGATGTACAGACAGTTTAACAGACTTTAATTTGCATTGTTTTATATTTATTACACAGTACTTGCAGTACTTGATTGTGATTGTTCAGTCACGACATTCCAAGGTTTGTTATTCCCATAACAACCACTAAAAACTAGTAACAGTGACCATACTGTGAATGATCTTGACCATCATCCATTTTAATATGCTTTTCTGTCAGGCCACAGTTTTGATTGTTTGGTGTCATCTTGTGACTGAATAAAATGTTGGTTAGTGTATGCTCTATTCAGCCATTTTCATTTCTGTCAGTTTTGAGTTGAATTAAACTGTTAATAAACTATTATGTCTCAGAACAAGGTTTTGTGTACCATTTGTAGATTTTGTGGCAAGTAGATGTTAATAAAATAAGCAGAATAAAATACATCCAGGTAGTTGTTTATTTATTCAGTCTTATACAATATTATCCTGTCTTGCTTTCTTCTGCAATAACAACTGCCTGGTTGTACCTCGTCCCTTACATACACCACATCAGTATGACCTTGTTCTCCTTAATTCAGCAGTGATTCATTTACAAACAAGCCACTATTTGAAATAGGATTTTTATACTGAAAACATCTATTGCATACATAAGATATAAATTCTGAGTATGTGAGCACTGTATGTACTGTACTGTACTGTATACATGATTATGTGTACACTTTGTTTCTTTACCTCCTTGTCTGGTGAACTCGTCTGCTTCATGGTGCACCAGGTCAGCCACACATCCACCATAATGAAGGCGCGAGTCATGATCGAAGGCCTTCAGGGTCTCGCTGGAGCTGTAGGATTTCTGGGTGGGTACGCGGCATTCGTCATTGTCCAGGGAGGAGGTGGTGAACTGGAAATCCTTAGCACAGCGGCCGTGTGTCAGTGTACGGTGCCTGCGCTCCTTCAGATCCATGACAGCTGCTGCAGCCCGATGATCAGATCAGTCCGCAAGGTGGGGGTCTCAACAGCCGTATAGTCCTTCACCTGTTAATACAAAACAAACCAATAGATTATTAAACTGATAATTCTGCTGTTCCTAAGCTTTTTTTGGGGGACAAAAATGCATCTCTGCAAACAATTTTATAAATGTACAGCAGTTTTTTAGTAAAAAAGGAGGCAGTAAACACTGAAGGCAATGAAACACCAACAGTTTATCTTTCTTCATCCCAATTAAAAGCATGGGTTTCTTGAACAATACAATACTGAATCATCTCAAAACATGTTTACCACTGTTCTCACAATCCATATACAGTATATTTCAAGTAAACTTGCTCAGTAGCTCAGCTGGTACATACTGTAACTGCATACTGTATGTGATGTTGTATGCCTGCTTCGGCAAGCACATTTTATTACTTTTTATTAATTTAAAACTATCCTTAGGTTTAGTATAGATGGTATTTTATTTCCAAACATAGTAAAGCATTGATTTTTAGCCATTTGAAATCTGAACATCTGTGATACATGCATGTAAAAATTTATTAAATTTTACCACGGGTTTATATTGTTCTGTGAAAACCGAACATGCACTATTTGAGCCACTTACTGGACATTTCACTGTGAAGTTGCTCAGAAATGTGCAGTAAGCAATGCAATATCGTTTTGTCCGCAAAACTTTTCTGCTACAGGCACACATTTCCAAAAGTGTTGGTTGATATTCCTTGTTAAAATGACCAGTGTGAATTGTTAGTGCTGGTTTGGTGCTGGTGTACCAAAAATAGCCAAGATGGTCACCAGAAAATCTTTTCCGGTGAGAATCTTACTGACTAAAGAAGTTTTGGCAGCACAGTAGCATCTTATCTCATTACATGAGTGGACAGTACCGCCATTCACTGTTTATAGAGTACACAGAGTATAATATTTTTAAAACATATTGATAAATACTTCCAGTTGGGCACTTTTTATATACATTAATACTGATTAAATTGACAGATTTCTCATTTTTCTCTGACAATACTGGAAACATTTAGGCAAATTTAATTACAGAAATCAACAAATTGCTTAAAACATATGCTGGACCTTCAACTAACACTGCATTGTAGTTTATTATATTCAGTCATTATGTCAAAAGTCTAAATCCACTCTGTGAAACTACAGGGGGCAAACTTAGGCTGCATGGTGCATTCATAAACAAAACAATGGAAAAGCATCTAAACAAAGAGAGGAAGCTGTCGTTTCAGCCATAATCACAGATGAAATAGTGGAGCAGGAACCGAGATGTGTGGAGGAGTGGAGTCATGATGCTGGTGAAGAATGAGTGATAGAGCGAAAGAAAGGAGAAGGGGGAGGAGAAAGGAAATGACTTGAGGGCATTGCGAGTCTCTCCCTCATTATCGCAGACAGAGTGAGAAAAGCTCCCTCTGTGGCCGTGAGAGGATAATCACAGATGCCTGGATGTGCTGCGGAAAAAACAGGGAGCCGAACGCAGCCCGGTCCGATCATATCACACACTCACACACACACACACACACACAAACACCAGCACTAATCTATTCAAATCCAAAGAACACTGAGATACTACTCCAGACCTTCAATGCTAAAATACTTTGTCCAGCATATTTTAATTTCATTTTATCAAGAATGTGAACATAATAATGCAATCCCACTAATGACCCCACGGATTTATGGATTTACTTGTGATTCTAGTTATAATTTGATTATTTTAATTACAAATATACTCGTTTAATTTTTTGGGGTTAACTGAAATAATTCTTCTTATGTATGTATGTAAGTATGTATGTAAGTATATATGTATGTATGTACTGTATGTATGTATGTTTGTATGTATGTATGTATTTATGTAGTATGTATGACGGCACGGTGGCTCAGTGGTTAGCATTGTTGCCTCATAGCACAAAGGTCGCTGGTTCGAGTACCAGCTGGGCCAGTTGGCATTTCTGTATGGAGTTTGCATGTTCTCCCTGTGTTGCCGTGGGTTTTGTCTAGGTGCTCCGGTTTCCTCACAGTCCAAAGACATGCAGTGTAGGTGAATTGGGTAAGCTAAATTGCCCATAGTGCTTGAGTGTGTGTGAATGAGAGTGTATGGATGCTCCCCAGGACTGGGTTGTGGCTGGAAGGGTATCCGCTGTGTAAAACATACAGTATGCTGCAATAGTTGGTGGTTAATTCTGCTGTGGCGACCTTTGAAATAGAGACTATGCCGAAGGAAAATGTATAGATGTATGTATGGATGTACTGTATGTATTTACGGATGGATGGATTAATGGAGGGGTGCCAAGGTGGCGTAGTAAGTAGCACATTCACCTCACAGCAAGAAGGTCACTGGTTCGAGCCTCAGCTGGGTCAGTTGGCATTTCTGTGTGGAGTTTCCTCCGGGTGCTCTGGTTTCCACCACAAGTCCAAAGACATGTGATATAGGTGAATTGGGCAAGGCTAAATTGTCCGTAGTGTATGAGTGTGAATGAGTGTGTATGGATGTTTCCCAGAGATGGGTTGCAGCTGGAGGGGCATCCGCTGCATAAAACAAATGCTGGATATGTTGGCGGTTCATTCCGCTGTGGCGACCCCAGATTGAAAGTGAATGAATGAATGGATTAATGGATGTGGATGAATGTGTGCATGGATGAATGGATGGATGGACAGATAGACTAACCCACCAGACTGCTTTTACAAGGGAATGAAACAATTTGACATAATGTCATATATGTCTTTAATTTGCATGAGTTCGTATGAATTCTTTCATACAAAAACATATGATTTTTAAAATGAAATGGAGGTTTGCCTTCAAACCCCACCATCATTTGGGGATGAGAAAGTCATACCAAAACGTATGATTGAGATTGTACAAATTTACAAGACACTTCAAATAATCACTGAACTTTGCATCAATCGTGAAAAAAAGTTACAAATTTCCATAGGAATGCTGATCATATATACTGTATATATATGTGTGATATGTGTGTGTGCTAAAATATAAAATATTAGTTTTAAATGGTAAACTATTTATTGCTATGCTTAAATGTACCCTTATTATCATAGTAATATCTGTTAGCTTCATTATTAATAGTAGTTGTACACTGATCTTTTCAAAATAAGACGTACAGATTGCTTAGAAAAAATACAGTACGTTTTGTGTGGAGTGAGCACAGCTGTTTGCAGGACTTTTTCATTAATTCTTTAGCTTCACCTGTCGTCATGCAACTCTTCAGAGTATGTGCTCTACCCACAAAAGCCAAGTTTGACACCAGTGCCACTCTAACTTCAGACATGAAGGCACGGTTTTCCCGTGAAAGTGAGTTGACAGTAATTAGACACTAATTAAAAGTAAAATCACCCACACTAGTCCAGCTGCAGTCAGCCTGCCTCAACAAGCGCACACAATTATTATACCTGAGCTCAGTCAGAGCTTCAGCCGGCCCCTCTGTGCCTGTCTGTTTTACTAAGTGCGGTCAGAACAAATTCGGCCTGCTCTTGTCCCCCCTCAACAAGCGCTCTCTCCACGTTGTTCCTCCCGCATTAGCTTGATTGGAGGAGAAGTGCACTGCCCAAGGGACAGTCCGGCGTGGTGCGCACACACAGGATGATTTTCCTCTACAGCAACAGATCATTACATAACATCACGGCCACTAGCTTTCCTGCACACACTGCAAAATAATTGAATATGCAGAGTAAAGAAAAAAAATTCAGGTCACCTAACATGATAATTATTTACTGCAAAACACTCGCATAAAAGAACGAGCGAGACAAAGCGTGCGACACCGGCTTAATACGGATTCATTAAAGGAGACTATAAGGTCATTTTAAGATTCGCCTCCAGTGTCTGTTGATTAGAAGCGGATATTTAATGTTTATAAAGGCCTCATTATGAGCTAAAGTAAAACATTCCATCACTGAGTCCACTAATGGCTTCGAATGGGAGCGCTTTCAAAAGAGACTGGGTTTCAGATTGATAGGGAAATCTTTTCTCTCATATAAGTGATTGAGTTAAATAGGTAAAATAAGTTTTGTTTTTAAAAACTTTAATGTCTATATCCTTGATGAATTAAGTCTATTCACTTATTTTTGTCAAACGGAAAGAAAGAGAAAGAAAGAGAGAAAGAGAGAAAGAAAAAAAGAAAGAAAGAAAGAAAGAAAGGAAGGAAGGAAGGAAGGAAGGAAGGAAGGAAGGAAGGAAGGAAGGAAGGAAGGAAGGAAGGAAGGAAGAAAGAAAGAAAGAAAGAAAGAAAGAAAGAAAGAAAGAAAGAAAGAAAGAAAGAAAGAAAGAGACCAATTATCTCATATGCATGTTCAAATCTCTTTCAAGTCAAAAATGTCCATTTTCTGCATCTGACCTTCTTTTATTCCAGCAGCCGTGCACTGGAAAGCTTTGTTGTGATGTCTGGAGTGGGTTATGTGGTCAGCCGTCGGGCTGCGGGGGCCTTTCAGAGCACTGATTTAAGGTCTAGCGACATTGTGTATTTCTGCGAGAGCGTCACACGCGGAGAGAGGGCTGGTTAAAGGAGGGCCCTGGGGCTGCTCTAACACCACAGCAGTGAGATGATGCACGATGGTGTGGAGGAGAACCGGGTCAATATGAGCCCAGGCTGTAGCACAACCAGGTCAGACTTTCCATTCATTACAGGCAGTGGAGGAGAAGAGTGGCCCTCAGGGCTCAGAGCAGATCCTGCCTCCCTCTCCTCAGGCTCAGCTTGCTGATTCCTTCCCCTTCACAGAAAAAAAACCAGCCTCCCCAGAGAGAGAGATGGGGGATATGATGAAGAAAAAGCCATGGAGAGATGAGAACAACAGGACGGTGGAGGAATCTAGGACAGCTGATCATATACTTGGAGAAAAGAAAAAAAAAATAGAGAATTTATCTATCTATCTTTATGACCATACATCCATCTGCAAAACTCTCAATCCATCGTTATCTGCACTCTCATATCGATCCATCCATCCATCCGTTCATCCATCCATCCATCCATCCATCCATCCGTCCATCCGTCCATCCGTCCATCCATCCATCCATCCATCCATCCATCCATCCATCCATCCATCCATATCTCTTTCAATATACAGCATACATGTCTGCCTTTGTCTGTTCAAAATCCATCTTAGGCCTGGGAGATATTTACAAAATTCATATGTCGGTATTTTTTTAGGATGAAAGGCAATGTATAATATTTATGTCTGTATTCAAATACATATAGTATATGTAGTTTTTATAGCTGGCATATATATTTCATTAAATTGTGCAATTTCTCCTGCTTGACAAAGTACTCATCTTAGATATGCAATTTAGGCATAGGACGATAACTGTTTTCAAGGTATACCACGGTATGGAATAGTCAAGGTTTTCATACCATCAAAATTTTCTGCTATACCGTTCCTAAGGTATGTGTAAGATTTTTTTATTTAAAAATGTATTTATTATAATTTTTTTTTTGTTTTTTTAGGTGTAAATTGTAAAAAAAAAGGTGTTTTTGAAACAAATGAAGACCGCAGAAGTCAATCATTCACTTGAATTATTTAGCCTGACATGTTTACTGCCCCAAAATATTTTAAATGTTTCTCAAAATAAAATATATTGTGTGTTCAAAGGAAAAAAAAAAGGTTCAAACCTTTTATTATAGTTTTCCTAAATGTATTGAACAACACCTGTTATTGTCTTAGGAGAATCTTGGAAAAAAGTGTTTTAATCCAGTTCATATGTTGAATACTATATATATTGATGTCCACATTTTAATACAACAAAAAGGTAGAAATTACCATTATTTGAAAGACTGAGTGTTTTCAAGTATCCTCTTGATGATATTACATTTTTAGGTTTGCATTTGCTGTTTAACTTTTGTTAGTAAAAATAGAGCATGAAATTGCAGACATACTTTACCAGTCCTCTAAACAATTCAGGGGCTGCATATACAGTACACAAAGTACTGGGACTATAAAGAAAGTCAAATTAAACTGTCTGAAAACAAAATGGCATGATGGCAGTTTTAAAAGAATATATTTTAAGAGCAGTAAACACAAAACCGTCATACCGTGAAACCCTGATATTTTTATCCAAGGTTATCATACCATCAGAATCTTATACTGGCCCATGCCTAGTGCAAATAACGTATTTTTGTGATTTTATTTTACCCCATATCAATTTTAGGAATCTAATATTCAGATATCTAATAGATAAAGGATTCGTAGTCTAATACTTTATTCCACTGAATAAATATTGATATCTCTAAAAGTTGAAATACCACGCAGCCCTACAGTCCATCTTTCTGTCTATCTACACATTTATTGTTTGTGTGTGTGTGTGTGTGTGTACTTATATGGACACTGGTTAAAAACAACAAACACAGTTAAGTGAACAGAAATATGCATCCAAAACACACTGAATGCCACAGTTACACTCTATAGGCAAGATGAATGGCCAAACAGAGAATGTAAATAAAACAGCAGTCCAGACCATGAAATCGCAGCTGAACTGGCGGCTGAACAGTGGAACGGTGAAAGTGTTGTGAATTAATCAGAAAAATTACAGAGGCAAAATTCTGGCATGCCAAAGAGCTTCAGCCTAAATTGAACTTTCAAGGACGAGAGCTTAAAAATGACACGGGTCTCTGGCGGGAACAGCTCAGAATGAAAAATTCTGGCTGCTACAGAGAGATCAGCAAGCATTTAAGCTGGGAGCACTGTTATCAAGGCAAAGACATAAACAAACCCTTAACCTCTGAGATTTGGAAGTTGAAGCTTCATTGTAAATAATGACATAATGTTCTATTTAGGATGGCAGGGTCATATTCTAGTCTAAACGTCTGCACCAGCAACATTAAACCCAGAATAAAGTGACAACACGCATAAACAAACATGGCCCTGACCCCTCATCTCAGTTTATAGTCTGCAGCCTCCCAATGCATCGAATAATACAGCTATTACTTGAGTCATAAAATGTAAAAATGCTAAGAAACACAGAATAACAAACTGTCACGATGAAACATTAGAAGGTTTTTTTTTCTTCTTTTAGAGACCGCAGCACTTACGCTCAATGAAATGTATCTTTCTTGCTTTGAAATTAATTTGAATGACATTAAGTAAATCAATCAGCACCCAAAGCACTGGATACATTTGTAATGACTCGACCTCTGCTTCTGTAATTCAGCAAATTGGAGTTTATTTGTCTGTATTTTCCTAGCCAGGCTATGAAGCAGGAAAGAAAGACAGAAAGAAAGAAAGAAAGAAAGAAAGAAAGAAAGAAAGAAAGAAAGA
>CAIGQQ010031682.1:0-20950 GCA_903798035.1 Danio albolineatus
TTTATTTATTTATTTATTTATTTATTTATTTATTTATTTATTTATTTATTTATTTATTTATTTATTTATTTATTTATTTATTTATTTATTCATTCATTCATTTATTCATTCATTCATTCATTTATATTTAATTATTACTATTATTATTATTATTTATATGCAATAAAAAAACAGTGAGTCCAATATTAATTAATGAAAATGAATAGCAAATAAATATGAAAAGCAAAACTATTTTGAAACATTCTAAACTGTATTTATGTATTTTTACAGTGTGTTGTGCTATATGTGGATATGGTGGCATGATGTTCAGTGCGTTTAAAAAACAATTATTTTTGCTAACATTTCCTACCATCTTCTCTTTAAGGCACACTCTCAGAAAAAAACAAAGGTACATGGTGGTACAAGTAACATACCTTAAGGAAAGTTGTACCTTACTGTATATGGTACAGAAAAGTCATGATACTGTTCTGTACCTTTTATGGTACAATTGAAATGAAGGTACACAATTGTTCTCATAAAAAGGTACATAAGTGTTGGACAACTCCTTCTTTAGTACAATATCTATGAAAATAAAAAATTACTTAATTAAGGCAAAGTCATTTCTGAATAATTTCTATTAAGCTCTATAATACAAAACAACTGGTAAAACAAAACTATAAGTATTGTAAACTAAACATTTAAGGTATTTTTATTAAACATTTGGTAAGCTTTTTCTGATAAATACATTTTCATCTGCACCTTTTGGCATTTGCTTACCACTACACACATGAGCTGGCAAAAGTCCTGCAAATGCAAAGTGTTCATGTGGACATTTTAGTAATGTAAAACTAATCAAACATTGCGCATTTCTCGTAACAATAATTTTGTATAACTCTATTTCTATTTTAAAAAGAAGTAAATTAAATGAACTTTTAAATGATTACAAAGATATGGTGTGAAAATTAGAGAAACAAAATGTTTTATATTGTAAATGCGAGAATGTATTTCTGTAACTTTTTTTTGAAAAGTCTTGTGAAGTGTTTAGCAAAAAATAGAAGTTAAAGTATTTTTTATTCTTTATTGTAAACGGAATTTTTTGATAGAGCAAAATGCCTTTAAGTAGTTTTTGAAGGAACACATTTGACACTGTTAAGGTGCAAAGTGTCTTGTCACTGGAGTGGTACCTTCATGAATCAGATACCTTTGATGAAGGTACAATATTGTATCGGCAGGTTTTAAAAACCAAAGGTACATTTTGGTTTCCCATGGTGTAAATAATGTCCTTAAAGGTACAAACTGCAATTGTACAAATTTGTTTCTTTGTCTTAAGGTACAATTCTGTTCCATAAAAAGGAACTGCCCTAGTGACAAGGGTTTGTACCTTTTTTTGGTACAACATTATACCATTTTTTTTTCTGAGAGTGCAGGTTTTAGGTTTTAGAGTTTACATGATAACTAATCCGAATGTTCTGTCATGCAATGAACATTGATAGTGGTTTTGACTTGATGCGAGTAGATGAAAAGTCTTTGAGAGAACTGATGGTGATATCGCTCCAAAAATCTAAATAATGATAATTTTAATAATCTCAAAATACAGATAACATCACAGTTTTTTAGCTAGGAAGATAGTTTTGTGTGTCTTTGTATGGTTTGAGATTAATTAAAGACGCAGGTGGCAAGTATGAATGCATGCACAATGTGAACGCATATGTAAATGACACTTCCCCTAATAAAGAAAAAAATAAAGGTGTTAGATACGTTATACCAGTTCATGGTAGCCTGATGCCTGAATGCTCATCTACACAGATTTAGCCAAAGAAACATCTCAAACAGCTCAAATAAATGGAAAGTTTTGTGCCGCATCTGGTAACTCAACACAATGTGACTTTGCTTTGGAATTTAAAAATCAATTCATATAATTATAAAGTCACATGTTTCTTGGGCCAAATATAAACAAGGTTGGATAGCTACCTGATCAGCAAGCTGCATGAGCTGACAAATGTAAACAAAAAGATTATATGGGTTAACAAAAGGGCATCTCCAAGCTGTCATAGAACAAAAATCCTTTTTTCTGAAGTGCCTATACACGTGTGCAAACAGAAGCGTGAGATTGTGTGAGACAGAAATATGCCAACAAATTATGTGACACCTAGTTATGCATGCAATGTGACAACTTGTACAAAAAACAAAACAAAAAATCATTGGTCCTTTAATTTCTATTTAAACACACAGTATTCAAATCTTCATAATGCCCGTCAAATTCTGTGATATTATTGCAATAATTTCATGTGATGCAAATAGGGGGTTTTCAAGCTGTCACAATATAATAATCCCTCTCTCTGAAGTGTCTATATGTATGCAAACATAAGTGTGAGATATGCCAACAAATTCTGTGACACATCATCCTCGCCACGCGAAAACAACAGAGCCTCTATTGTCACCATGGAACACATACATTTCTCACATATTCTGCAAAGATTTGTTTTGATCAGTTTTACACTGTGGCCACAATGAATTTTCCAATTTCTTTTCCCACTTTTGGAAGCTTCAAAAGGGTGGCTTGCATCAGTGAAAAAGCATGTGGCTCTTTTGTGCGTAGGAAGCTATATGAGTGGAAATGAATATAGGAGAAGCTGGAGTATTTCATTAACTGTGCATTAGTTTAAGCGGAGGGGTAATTCATATGGTCTATAGTGTTCAAACCATTCTGGAGCTATGGCTATTCATCTTCAGTGGGGAAGTAAATAAATCATTGATTAAAAAGGCAGGTGAACGGACTAATTCATTGATTGGCAGGGAGGTAAAAAATGGCCAAGCAGTGATCCAAAACCAAGGGCTTTGGAGTCAATCATTAATTGTTAGTTGGGAGTGTGTAATGACCAAATCATCAAGGACAGGGGTCAACAAAACACCACATTGACTGTAAACAATGGAGGACTTTTGTAGAGGCCTATACAAGCGTTCAAACAATCGAAGCAAGCAATTTCAGGTGAAAATATGAGGCAGACACCAAATTATTGGCGCTGATGAAGGTTTAGGTAAAAAGAATAAGTGAAGTTTATTTATAAACAAATTTTGAGAAATTCCACATGCTTACGATTGTTTTCAGCTGTACCAGCATCAGCTCATGATCGATTATCCAATCAGATGATTCCTAACTCTCTATAAATAACCAGTGTTTTCTTATCTCAATATCTTCGTCTTGAAGAACCCCCCCACTCACACCTGCTTTCCCTTCTATTCAGACAGGCGACACGGCAGGCCAGTGGTTAGCACTGTTGCCTCACAGCAAGAATGCCTCCAGTTTAAGCCCCTACTGAACCAGTTGGCATTTCTGTGAAGAGTTTCGCTTGTTCTCCCTGTGCTCGCATGGGTTTTCCCTGGGTTCTCCAGTTTCCTTCCACAGTCAAAATAACACGCACTCCAAGTAAAATTACACACATAAAACCGATATCACAGTCAAGCTCTTAGTGAGTACACCTCTCCTCAGCCATCCGTATCCGACACTGGGGGGGGGGAGGGGGATTGGGGGGGTTCAACGAGAGCTACCTGGGCTCAAACTCCCTACCCTGCAAACGGGAGGGAGCCCCAGGCTCGAGGATTTCATAAGCTCAGGGCTCTCTACTGGGACAGTATGCCAAACAAGCTTTATAATCGATCATCAGCTAAGTGTGAACTCTTAAAAGTAGATTTAATACAAATGCTTTTTTTTTAACTTCCAATCAAAGTATCCTGTAAAAAACTGCATCAAAATTATACTATTATTAAGATGCTCAATTCTTTTAAATATTGATACACTGTTAAGGATTTCCTGTAGAATCTACAGTAACTTACTGTAAATCAATTACAGCAAAAATAAAAATAAAAACCACACACCACTTATAGCTGTGACCACTTATAACTTATAACTTAAATGCATTTAAAGTATTGTATAAGTTTACTGTAAATATACAGTATTTTTACAGTGCAGCTTTAAAATACAGTAACATACTGCATTTCTGTCCAACAGTAAAATACAGTTCATGTTACAGTTAAACAAGAAACTTTTCCTCAACAAAAAATCATCATATCAGACTGATTTCTGCTGAAGGATTGTGTGACAATTTTCCCAAAACATATAAAAAATAATAATAAAAAATAAATAAAAACCATTAAATATTCTGTATTACAAATTAAAATCAGCTAGCACTATTACCTCACAACAAGAAGGTCGCTGGTTTGAGTCCCAGCTGGACCAGTTGGCATTTCTGTGTGGAGTTTGCATGTTCTTCCCGTGTTCGCATGGGTTTTATTTGGGTGCTCTTTATTTGGGTTTTCCCCACAGAGCAGAGACATGCACTATAGGTAAATTGGATGAACTAAATTGGTCTTAGTTTATGAGTGTGTGTGTGTGTGTGTGTGTGTGTGTGTGTGTGTGTGTGTGTGTGAATGAAAATGTGTATGTATGTTTCCCAGTAATGTGTTGGAAGGGTATCCTCTGCGTAAAACATATGTTGGCGGTTCATTCCCCTGTGGCGATCCCTGATAAATAAGGGATTAAACTGAAGGGAAATGAATGAATGAAGGGAATTAAAGACCCTGTATGTACAGTGAAAAACTAATTTTGATTGAAGTCTGTGCTGTAAGCTAAGTGGTTTGAGAGAAGACAAGTTTAATACTTTGAGGTTAAGAGTATAAAACAGAAACAGATCAGAATGTCAAAGTAATATCAACATAGCAGCCTTGTAAACACTGTAATAAGAGAACACCGATGTCTTTCAGCAGTGAATAGTGAACATGACTTAAGAAATGAAAGGCAAGGCTAATGATTTTAAAGAAAGTAGCAGTAAAGGAATCGTTCAGAGAAAACACTGCAAAATGTCCTTTAAAAGAGTGAAAGATTATTTTATTAAGACCAAAGAACCACTTTATGGTCTTGATTAAGTCTTGAATTGAATTGGATAAATTGAATAAGGACCCGAGGCTAAGAATATTGTGGTCATTCCTCGAATCCTAAAACTCAAAGAGGTATACTTCAGGTCAAGGCTTCGAACACAAATATCTCAGCAGTTGAGGGTGAAGGCTGAGCATTTTGAATTAGAAATAACGCAACACATACTGTAGGTATACAGCCAATCCAGTTTATTTGGGATGGGGTTGAGAGGAGTGACCTATTGATCGCAACCAGAGAAGGAGCCAATGGGAAGGCGAGCTTCATGGATCGCCAGGACGGAGCTGTGGAGTGTGCAATTGATCCTGAATTGAAATTGATTAAATTGTGGTTGCCAGAACAGTAGTTTAATTGACACTTAGTGACAGAGAGTGAGAGAATGTGAAAGAGAAACAGAAGAAAAAGAGGGTGAAACATATCCCGATGAGTCAAATAGACAAAGTGCAAAAGAAAATACACCATTAGGACAATTATAGGTTTGGCGTCTCATCTGGTCAAACTGTTGCTTAAACAAGCCTTAATTTTTAGATCTCTTAAGCAATCCTGCAAGATGTGAAACAGGCGGAAGAAACGTAAACGTAGGCTGCAACCACAATTGCACACAAGAGAAGAATTGGCAAATTGGCAAATTGGCAAAGAATTGGACCTAAATCCTCCACTATGGTCTTATCAGTTATATGTACCCTGTGCTTAATTTGAGAATTGCGAGGTCCTGGAACAGATCGGGGTAATGGATTTGGCATGTTATGCAAGAATGGAGAGGTGTCGCGGACGAAAGTGAAGAGCGGGGCATGGGGGTGTGGGTGTCACGGACGAAAGTGAAGAGATTTGGGAGTCACGGAAGAAAGTGAATGTGAACAGCGGATGGGGGAGAAGAGCGTTTAAGCAGAGGGATCAGTAAAATGAAAATCCGGCACAAATTAAGCGCCTGCATGTACCTCTCTTTACTCTTGTCACATGACCAGTGAGATTTCAGTACAACACTTTCAGTTTAGAATATAGAGCCCCATTATACACAGTATTGTTTCAGCAGCGATATCACAATGTGCTATAGTCCACAAATGCTGAGTTTGGTTTTAATAAATATTCATTATTTGTACAATAAAGACTATGCAGTACTAATTTACATGTAATCATTAAATTTACAGTATGTAAATATGAAATGTAAATATGTAAATATTTAAATATGCATGAGTAAATACCCCATCAGTCATGAATGAAACGCACTGTTTGTTTTAGTATCATCCTCAGTGCTGGGGAAAGTTACTTTTTGAAAGTAATGCATTACAATATTGAGTTACTCCCTAAAAATTAAATAGTTGTGTTACTTAGTTACTTTTTATGGTAAGTAATGTGTTACGTTACTTTTGAGTTATTTTTGCGCTACTTTTTATTAAGCTGAGGCTTGTTTGTCCGTTATAAGTTTGTTGTAAGTTCGTTAATGTGGCATGTGTGTAGTCCTCCAGGAATCTGCAGTAGCTAGATTGCTGGTGACTAACAGAATGCGTGATACAATATATGATTAATTTTAATTCATCATTTTTTTTAAAGCTAATTAATTAAATTAAAAAGCAACTTGCACTACATTTTCATTTTCAACTAAAATAATATTACTTACTTTTTTTTTAAATTATGTTACTTTACTCGTTGCTCAGAAAAGTTATATTATTACATAACTCGCATTCCATGTAATGGGATACCCTCAACACTGACCATCTTTGCTATATTATATTCATTTACTGTTTTATTTTGTTTGTGTTCTTATAAAATAATTTCCTTCTACAATTTCTATTTAAGAAACTCTGCAATTTTGGATACAGCCACTGTGGATCAGATGAGATGTGTTTAAGAAGAGTACACTATAGTAGACTTTAATCTACTTTAATCTTTAATAGATAATCTTTAATCATAGATCTGGTGCCACAGTGGTGTAGTGAGTAGCACTTTCCTCTTACAGCAAGAAGGTCACTGGTTCGAGCTGAGTCAGTTTGCATGTTCTCCCCGTGGTTGCGTGGGTTTCCTCTGGGTGCTCCGGTTTCCCCCACAAGTCCAAAGACATGTGGTATAAGTGTGAATGAGTGTGTATGGATGTTTGCCAGAGATGGGTTGTGGCTAGAAGGGCATCCGCTGCGTAAAACAATGCTGGATAAGTTGGCGGTTCATTCCGCTTTGGCGATCCCCGATTAATAAAGGGACTAAGCCGACAAGAAAATGAAGGAATGAATAATCATAGATCTTTGAAACCATAACCAATATTTTACCAGCACAAATATGCGTTAAAGTTGATTGAAATCTACCAGACTATTCTTCAGGTGTGTGCACTTCCTTAACAAGCAAGAAAACGGCCCAATTAATTAGGGAGAGAATAAAACACGCAAGAGATACTTTTGGAAGTGTGAGCCAACTCCACATGTCTTAACCATATTTTTCAGCTCTTGTTTTTTTCCCCCTTCTTCACATTTTGTGCAAATCACTGTAAAAAAAAAAAAGAAAAAAAGAAAAAAAAACAATCACATGCCTCGTTCTTCCTGTTGTTTAGCAAGTTGTCAAGGATAAATTCTTACATTGCTATGTGCGTGAGTTAGTGTGAGAACAAATTTTGAGATTATAGTTAGAGAACAGGAGGAAATCAATGTAGTCAGGGCATAGTTTGAAACTTTTAGGCTTTAGGCTTGTAGAGTTAGACCCACAAGGATGCTGGTTTAAAAACAGTGAACATATCAGATCTCTAGTTTCCAACGGAGCAGACCAGTGACAGAAAGAAACAACAGAAAGTCAATTGAAAGGGCATCCAACAGCAGTGCATATTCATAATATAATATCTGTTGCTCACATAAAACGGGCCTATTTGGAAACCACTTCTTGCACACTGATCCATCTGTTTCTCTGTACTTCTTCTTGGCTCACCTTACCTGATCTGCCCAACCAAGCAGATCCTTTGAGAGAGAACATTCTGGCAGGTTGAAGTTAAATTGAGATGTGTGCCCTATTTGGAAAAAAAACGTTTCTTGAGTGTTTATCGAACACACTGTGGCAGACATCTGTTTCCCTGTATCTTTCTGTTCGCTGCACAAAGTTTCATGCCCACTTATTAAGACCCGTCATCTGTTGTATCCCAGTAGCGTTTAGCACCCTCAGCGAAACACGGCTTCTTGTAAATTGAACAACAAATGTGTTAATGTAGGTTTTCATATTTATATTCTGTCATTATGAGACTTTTTGTAACACAAAGCATGCCTATTAGGGGGTCTAACGATTGAGACAAGCCCTGTTTTAATGAGAATATTGGCATCCTTGCCGCACCTTTTCTGCTGAACAATGTGCTTTCGATCAATGGTGCGTTCTTATTCGATATCAATAAATTGACTCACATCCGTCTCAATGTGCAAATGAAGCATATTGGATGGGCTGTTGTTCCTGCTGTAAATCCACATCTCCTCTTGGGATAAGACTAGATCCACTTCGGAGGTGAGAATTAAAATGGATTCGTGGACTCACAGTTCCATGTCACTTCACCCCTGGTGACACAGTAAGTAAGCGACAGAGAGCAGCTTTTTTGGAAAACCAGACAGCAGGAGAATTAAATCAGGTTGACGCCTGGGCTGAAGCCTGACGAAAAAAAACATGCTTCATTTGTCCACTCAATATTTTCAATGTCAGATTTTGTTGTGAGATCTGCTCTGAGGTTGCTAGGCTGAATAACAGTTTTGTTTTTCATCTCCTCGTTGCTTATTTATTTCTCTTCTTTTTTTTAATTTGCAGCCCCTGATTCAACGGATGCCACTTATTCTTGCGTTGATGCATCAGCGTATTTTTTTTAACCCCAAAAATGTAGGTGTCACCAAGGGAACATGTCATGTGTCTACGCTCTTTTCCCTGAGGGATTGCAACTGGTGCCCTATGGCCATGGGAACTGCAGAGGCATTTCAGAAAATGTTATCTGTGATTGGTCCATGTGTCTGTAAATGCTGTCAGTCTTGCAAATGGTAACACCCCACCTCAACCTAGCATCACTAAAATATGTCCGTGGGATCAGACTTTGGCTTCATGTCATGTTTTTATTAGTGTTCATGAAGCCATTAAAGCAACACATAACTTCTATAATTGTTGAATAGTTGAATTTAATGTGCAATGTATAATTTTGCAAGTTAAAAATTTTTACAAAACAAATTGCTGAAAAAATATGGAAAAAAATTAAAATTCTCAGAGTTGCAGCAGTTTCATTTTCGTCTCTAAACTACATAGATCTTTATCTAATTTGCATAATGCCAGTCTATGGCCTTAATTTGCTGCCTGCAAACAATGTCTATTTTGACTCAAAGGTTTGCATGAATTAGAAGTTGCTGAGACTTCCATTTGGAGCAAAATGGTAAGTAGGGGTGGGGCTTACTATTGCTTATAGCAAAATGAAAGGTAAAAGAGGGTGCTAAAGGCACCTATGATGAAAATAATCTTTTGTAAGCTGTTTGGACAGAACTGTGTGTAGGTATAGTGTGTCAACAGTCATAATGAAGTGATAGAAACACAATAAGTCTCTTTTTTTTAACATTTCCTGATAGGATCTAAATCCCTCTCATTTTGAGGTGCACCACAACATGACGTAGCAGTGTGGTTTCCCCACCCACTGAAATGATTGATAGCCGCGCATTATCATGGCTCTGTAGTAACGCATATAATCATATCAACAAGACAGGACGTGCGCAAAGCACCTGATATTAAAAGATCTATTTAGCTCATAGTGATCATTAATTATCATCAAATGTGGTTAAGAATGAGTTTTACAAGTTTAAAACGTTTTTGTGCATGTTTGTAATGAATTTTACAGTGATTTTAACGTCTTTAATTTATGACCACATTCGCATGTCAGTACAATTATACAAGAAGATGCTTCAATCCCAGTTTGTGGACATTAAATCAGGTTTATTTTGTACAGCAACATAACGGATATCCATACAGCAGTGGATTATAACGTATATCCTGTCACATTTGCCGTGCAAAAACAATGCAAAGTTAAACGCGCACGCTGTGTTTGTGTGCGTGAACTTTGTAACGACATTGTGTATCGCAAAAAGGGTTGAATTAACTCCACAACAAATACATCAAATAATAATTGGGAAAGTTCTTACTGTAGTATTTCTCACAAACGTTAAGTGCAATCTGCTTCCTTCATGTCTGTCACTGTGCTGTTTATCTGATGCAGCCGAGGTGGAGACTGAGGCACACTCTTACAGGCATGTGGGAATGGTGGGCGGGGAGAACTTGCATTAAAGGCACAGGCAAGAAAAACAGCTACATTGTGCTCAAAGCACAAAATTCCAACATTCTGAAAGGTATAATAACTAATCTAATGGGTGTTTTGAGCTGAAACTTTACAGACACATTCTGGAGACTCTAAAGACTTATCTCAAATCTTGAAAAAGGGGTAAAATAGGTGCCCTTTATTATGCAGTTGTCATGAATGCCCTCAGGCTAATGTCAGAAGTACTGTCAATTAAAATGGTCAGACTTTCATTGAAGATTTCCAATATATAGCACAACTTACACACTTCAATGCCCGTATTCATCACTGATGCTGCAAAATGATTAGTTTATGTTGCATCTGTGCTTAGTTTATGAAGAAATAATTCACAAGAGTGCATAATTTAGTCACTGAGCGTATGCTCTGAAAACTCATTTTCAGCTGTGACTAATCTGATTGGCCATTGTGTTTGCAAACAAACACAATTATAACATCACCTGAGCAATCAGAGGACGAGTAGTTTTTTTTTTTTTTGAAGAACAGATCTTGGAACAAATCATTTCAGACTCTTGCAAAATGAGCTTATGTGAAATGTGTTTTAGGAGAACGTTTTAATGTGTTTTTTTTTTTTTTTTTTGGATGATGCATATAAAACCCAGCATGTAGGAGACTTCCAAAACAAAAGTAGAAACAGTCCAAATTATAGCTTTGTTTGTTAATCAGAGCAGAACCAAAAACATGGTTCATGATGATTAACTCTTTGATCAAGGAATCCGATCTTCTAGTTCACAAAACCCACCTGAAAGATTCATTCACAAAGTGAACTGACACGCTTATGAAGTTCAGTTCACTGACTCATTTCAATATTACTTCAAATTAAAACACATTAAAAGCACAGACGACCTTGAATAAAGTGCAAAAAAAAAAATCACTGTCATTATACATCTATGATGCCTTTGAATCTTGACAGCTTCAGTCATATTTTCATTGCATTCCCAAGATGCCAGGACATTCTTCAAAACAACCCCTTTTGTTTCAGATATACATACAGACATATATATTTGTTATGGTTGTGGGTGAGCTACGCCTTTTAATGTCAATACCAAACACAGACCGATATTGTGACATCTTCCATGGTAATAAAATGATCATTGCTGCCAAACGCACACTAGCACCCTTAATCAAAGAGAAACAATCCTTTTCATACCCTCTCTAAGTCACAGAGATTGCTAAATCCAATTAGGTAACGATTAGCTTATTGACTGGTCATGGTGGGTTTAGATGAACCAGAGTTAGACCCCGGGAGAGATGGAACCCCATGAACTGAAACAGGTGCCAGAGATCACAGGTGAATCTATGGCAGGTTTAGGTGCAAAGACAGCTAATGAATGGAAGTAGACCAATTTAAGGATGCTTTGACACATATAATGACACACACACACATAGCACACATGTAGGCTTGCCAACAGGAAGCAACGCAGACTCATACTGCAGGGCCTCCGTTAGAGCCTGGAGAGGCACAAATCGATGAAGCCGCGTGCCGGGCAGATCAATCTGGATTAGAACACTGGCGGGAGGCAAAACCCCCCGTCCACCCCTCTCCCCATCCTGCAGAGAGAGTATGTGGCCAGCAGGGGGCTTACAGTGGAACCCACAGGGAGATTCCTGGGTATAAGATGGCACCGTGGGGGCTTGGTTGAATATTGATAGGATTTGCGAGCAAACCAAAAAGAGTTTTGGATGAAGGATGAAATCTTGAGCTGAGAGGCACTCTTTGCCAGAAGTAAATCCATCTGAGGGAAAAGTTGTTGAGCGGCATGTCCAAAGTCATAGTATTTCACAGTTATGGCATGTCACAATGTACAGTAGCTATTTTAGATGAAAAATTGAATACCAGAATTTTAAAAGATAATCCGTCAGATGAATATCCATGCCTATTTATAAATGATTTAGGGACTTTAGACTTTTATCACCCTATATGAACGTCACAATGATTCCATATTTTCTTTAGCATTATCTTTATTTGTTATTATCTTTCACCTTTCATTTTCAGATTGTTTATTCTTGCACGAGGTCACACAGTTAAACATATGCTGATATTCACTAATTTAATGATATATCATAATAATGAACACATTAATGTATAATTACTGAGCATAATATTGACATCACTGCCCTTCAATATACTGTGAATAATTATTATTTAATATGCTTTTTAAGAATATTCAGATTGTATTTGCAATGTCTTTATAACAGCGCCATAATAATCAAACATTAACACTGTTCTGTTCATGTCTGTTCCATTTTTCTGTTCATGTTAATCTGGCCTACCTCATGCTTAAATATTAACAGAAAGTGCTCGTATTATTTATAGGGCTATTGTACATTAACACCATGCAGTAAGGGTCTAAAAGTTAACATTAATTTAATTAAACTTACCATTATCACAAAAGCTTTTCTTTATCTAATGTGATGTTAATTGCTAATGATGCATTAAAACCACAGTCATAATCTGACATCTTACAAATCATAATTAATTTATTAAATGAGGTTATTAATAGCATTTTTTTGTATTTTTAAAACTAACATAAGCATAGTAACTGTAATCTGAATTTTTCTGGCTTGTTTATTGTATGTTGGTTTTGTAATAAGACTTGTAAAGTGTTACTTTGTCATCTTTTAGCATTTTAATTTGGTTGAAAGATTTGTTTACTTTGCACAAATACAGAGACTAATGTGACAGACTAAAAAATATAAGTATTATTTGTTATTTTAATTGTTAATTTAATTATTCATTTATTTTTGAAGCTTAGGTCAATACATTTGATAAAAGCTTCCGCAATTAATTGCATCAAAATTTCATACCAGCAGAAAGTATTAGTGTTATGTTTCACGTTTACAAAATATGAATCAATAAGAAGGAATCACAGCCACATTTAGCACTATAGTTAAAGAATCACCCATACACTCCAGCTTAGAAACAACACATTAAGCGGTCTTGCACTTTGCAGTCTGAGGGGCAAAACAAGTCTGCGATTGTGGCGAGAGATATAAATGAATGGCAGGAGAGAGGTTTAAAGGAGACTTTAAGAGGCTAAAGATCTCAGACGTCCAACCCCAACACTTTCCTGGAAAGCAGCGGGAGGTTTGCGCTATTGGTCACCTTGAGAGGAAGAAGAGGGAGGATGTCGTCTATTTGGGAGATTTCAGACACACTGCTGGGGCTCTGATAAACCAGTAAAGATGATGGCGTTAAGAGACGCTCTGCTGGATGGAGACTCCTGCTCACCCTACTAATAGGCACATCTGCTAGCCTGCCAGTACGTCTGAGCATCACACTGATGCAGTTATGCCCACCTGCCAAGCCCTGCAGGGGGCCACACTGAGCCGACGGAGGCTGGTCTGCCCCACACTGGGGTGGGCATCCCATCATGCCTCAGGGCTGGGAGGAAGATCTTTTCACAGACGAGGACTGAATAGTAATTGAGCCATGTAACTTCTGAGAGTGCCTGAAAACTAAAGTCTCAGGGCCTGATCTGGCAAACTGATCAGATCCTTCTGGCAGGCTGAGTCGAACGCAATGTGATGTTTTATGTAGGTAGATGCCTTCCTGGAGAAAATTCTGGAATCTGTACTAACTTGTAAACCAACGCACAAGGGCATAAATACTCTGCTGGGAGAGAAACACAGCATTGTTGTGCCAAAGGTAAACATTAATTTATACCACGACTAGAAATGCACTCCATCTTTATGCTGCACTGTGGGCAAAATCTGCCTGTTTCTCTAACCTCCATGCTCTCTGGCTCTCTCCAAGTTTACCTCTCCTTTTATTTTTCTCCTTCGTTCTTATCACCTGCAGTGTTGTCAAAATGACCAGACTGGAGCACTGTGACCATTACACCCTGATACTCTTGTTAATTAACAAACCTGAAGATTTTGGCAAAACAATCAGAATTAGGCCCTCGCCTTCACTGCGAGAATCTCAAATTCTTGTGACGGAGGGAAACTGAAGGAGGAATGCTGAGTGTAGGTGTGAAGGTAATGGCAACTTGAAATGCCAAGAATAAAAGCCCACTGTTATCACGAGTCATATGAGCTATGTGGTACAACCTTAAAAACATTATGTCTCAATGTAAGCGTATGTTAGCCATGATACAGCATAACCCCTAACGATGTAATGACAGCTGAAAGCTGTCTGAAGCTGTTACCTGGGATTACTGATAGCCAGATGGCTTTGCCGCTGTAATTAATTAGCACTGTGACTGCTGAGCAATACTTCAGGGTCTAGAAGGACATCAGAAACCAGACTTGGCCTCAGACAGCACCACCCACGAACCGTTCGTGGAACGTCTGATGCATACTGCATATAAAAATACGGAATGGCTAAATCACTTACATCAGATTTGAGATTTGCGTTGTTGTGAGAGACAAAAAACAATGATCTAATTATATGATTGATTTTAAATGCGTCCTATTTAGATTTTGATTTGAAAATATTATCAAATGTAAGTTCAAACTTTATTTTAAGGTTAAATTTTAACTATTGGCAACCCATTTACTATGAATTTTATCTCAATAAACTTATAGTTTGCTGCCACTAGTTATTGGAGTAGTAGTTTGGTTTAGGTATTGGGTAAGATTGTATGTTTTAAGCCAACATCTTAATAATTAGCAGATAATAAGCCACCAGTTAATAGTGAGAATTGGTCCATAAAATGTTACCAAACGTAATTTCTAAATAGGGATGTCATTTTAAGAATAATAACAGCGGTTGTAAGCATTTGCTAAACTACTACGCTATTAAAGCAATCCGATCATATGTGTTTAAGCAATCTCTGGAAGATGCTAAAATAGATTGGCTCAAAACATTTAAGCAGACCATGAAAAAACACTACAAAAGTACTAGGCTCCTGCACTTTGTTCAAATCTTTGGATTTGCAATATTTATGGTATGATATATTTGTGTGGTTTATGGTTCTAATGTGAGCGTCACGGTGGCACAGTGAGTAAGATAATCGCCTCACAGCAAAAAGGTCACTGGTTCTAGCCCCGGCTGGGTCAGTTGGCATTTCTCTGTGGATGTGCATGTTCTCCCTGTGCTTGCGTGGGTTTCCTCTGGGTACTGTATAGGTGAGTTGAATAAGCTAAATTAGCCGTAGTGCACGTGTGTGAATGAGTGTGTATGGATGTTTCCCAGAGATGGGTTGCAGCTGGATGGGGTGTAAAACATATGCTGGATAAATTGGTGGTTCATTCCGCTGTGGCAACCCTTGATCAATCAAGGAACTAAGCAGAAAGAATTAATGAATAATTCTAATGTCCCATTACCACCTCCATTACCTAGTAAGCATCCTCAAACCACCTTAAGCAAACTGCAAAGAAAATAAATAAAAAGAACCACAGAGACCATCTGAGATGTATTAAAGGGCCCAAAGCAAAAAAAGAAAAAAAAAGAATACTCATTATTTTGTTTTGGCACCTCACAATCAAAATGCAATCCACAAATTAAGCTGTCACTCCAAAACTATTTAGAAAGGAGGACCAGGAGACTTAGGCCCTTCACATCCCTGATGGAAAACAGCAACAACAAGTTCTGCAGAGAAAGTAATTGTTCTAATAATTATACAATGCCCATGATAAATGGACTGAAAATCCTGCTTTTACTAATCACTGAAACTAATTGGTTACATAGTCTTTAAAAAAAAAAAAAGAAGAAAAAAAGATTAATAGACACAATAATGTGATGGGGAAAGAAAGTCCTACACTTTCCAGAAGACACAATCTGCTACAACAGAGGAAAAGATTGACAACACAGACACTAGCAAAATCAATCAGACCCAGCAAGAAGCACTGATTGCGCATGGTCCTGTCTTCTGTTCTTCTAAGTCCTGATCGACCATCGGAGGCATTATGAGCGGATCTCCAAGTGTGCATTCGTGTGGTGTATATCAATTCCCCTTTTATATAAGCACCACCAACAGATCGAGAAGAAAGACAGATTAAATGTAATAATGTTTGCCACTAATGCTATTTTAAATCCTCTGATTTGCAACTCCGCATGCCGGCCAATGAGCTTTGTATTCACAAGGTCACCTCTGAACTGCTCCTTTTCATTTCAGAGGCACAGTGATTGTTTGTATCTGATGAAATATCTCCTCTTCCTCATCTGAATCGGCATGGTGCTTTCTGATGGCTCTTTCATATTCCTTATCAAACAGTGTCTGCATTTTATATTCCTATTTAGTTTCTAAGGAAGGGGTCGATCTATTATCCAGTGGGAGGCTGTCAGTTCAGTGAGTTTATTCTGATGATCAGGCAGATGATTAGTCGTGTTAATATATTTAAGCAGTCTTTTCTGGGATCGCGGAGACTATCTGGGAACGAAAGAAAGCCGGATGGAATGCGGTTCGCTGTCACGGCTTAATTGGCTACAAATGAAAACTTTAAAATTCAATAAGAAAGCATTACCCATGAATCCATGCTTCAAGACAACGCAAATAAGGCTAGGATGTGAAGGCAAAAATAGAGTCTGGGGAAATTTTCTTCAAATACAGGAAGCTAAATTAACAAGTGGCAAAGTTAAGTGGTGAAATAGTGTCCCGTGATGATAACAAATCTATTGCTTTGGATACTAACAACCACAACGAACTAATCTCATACTAATTTCACCAACATCTACATGTTTATCGCAGCATCTACCTTTCTCAAGGCCAGGAAACAGTGCCCGGATCCCTTTTTTTTTCATCCATGGAAAGCAAGTTGGAGGATATTAAATAAACTGGTTAGAAATTCATCATTGTTAAAAAAAAATATTGCAAGTGGCAAGGGCAATGATAAACAAATAACAGGGGACTTTGTCTCATATCTTGGCCGGAAGCCTGTGATAGGTGGGCAGTTAACTCGAGCACAATAAACAGGAGCAGGTGGATCAGGTTAATAGAGGCTATAGAGGAAATGGCCGGCTATTTTACAAGCAAACAAAGCAAATCACACAAAAACAACAATATATACTCCTGAAGGAAAAGACTATTGGATTCTATTTGGACGAGGGGTTGAGGTTCAGTGGCAACTTACTGAATGGAATATCACTGAACGGGTCATCGAAATCATCCACATCATCATCAAGGTATGCTTCAGTGGCGTCATGAAGGGGGAAAAAAAAAAGGGAAGACAGTGGAGACAACAGAAAGATGAATGCAAAAACAATACAAATCATGCATCTAAAAGCAAGTATAAACACACAATACATTAAAGCACTGAGACAGAAAACACTACCCAGGTAAGTGGGTTTCTATAGCTCTGCCTCATGTTTTAAACAGGTTCATTTCTCACAAACGTACAGGATGTGACTATACGCCACAGGCCCGCATGTTGAGCTCTCCCGTGGTCTCACCTCGATAAAAAGATTAGAATGATTTCAGAAGCAGTGACTGAGTCTGACAAGTTTCTCTCCCTTTCTAATTTGCATCTGCCGCGGAGCCTCTCTCGCTTCCTGCCACATATTGATAATAGGAGCGGCAGGGCCTTGTTGCATCTCACTATTAGTTGTGTTATTTCCAGCAGATGAGAACATTACTCAAGGCACATCTTGTTATGCAGGCGGTGGGGACCTACACCTTGCTGAAGCAGTGTTGTAAATGGAGTTGAGAGTTTACGGTGGTCTGGACTCTGTGGCGTTCATGCAAACCCTTGGCTGTTCAGAGGTAATAACTAAACCGTTCTCAGATCAGCCTTGCTTTTTAATTCAGCCAAAATCACTGCATGTCTCAAGAAATGTCTCAACATCGATGAGATATTATGCTGAAATTAAGCACTTTTTTTGGGGAAAAAAAAAATTATACGTCACACTAAATACCTGTTGTGGGTGAAAATGTAATAGTTATAATGGGAATTGTATTGGTTTTAATGCAAATTGCAATGGGCCTCACAGGTCCCTACCACTGATTTGTTGCCATCCATTGGTGGCATGTTAAAATCCACTTAATCCTGATGGACCTTCTGTCCCAACATACACTAGAAACAAATCAAATGCACTAGGTTTGATGAATAACAATATATACAGTAGTTGTATTGCTTTTATTGGTATTTGCAATGGAAAACAGCTTTTTTCCAGCAACAACTTTATAGGAATTGCGATATCCTACTGTATGTATCCTAAATACTATGTAAAGAAGTAAGAAGGGAAACAACTCTTTCATTCAAACAGCTTCTGTTACTGTATCGTGTCACATTACATACTGTTACATTAATACCTAAGGCATTTTCTGACAAGTAACAAAGCTACCCAAAGACTTTTGTTGCATTACTTTTATACAGTATGATACAAAAAAAAAAGATAAATAAATAAATAAAACTAGAGCTTTAAATTAAATGACTTACATTTTAGACTAACAAATATGTTCCGGAGCTTTTGCTCTCTGATCAAACCCAAACAAACCTGGAAGAACACTTGCAACATCATGCAACATACAAAAGCAATGTTTGGCTGCTGAATCGTTTTATTGGTGAATGAATCTGTTTTGAATGATTCAATGACTGAGATTTTGTCTTTTTTATTATTTTTAATGACATTTTATAACCACAATTTTACTACAATATGATGGTTAAGCTGTGTTTTTTGTGAATAAAAAAGTGGCTAATTTGCAGTATGGTCACCAAGCTAAATGTAAATTCGCAATAAATATTTTAGTTCGGATTTGTATTAAGCCACGGTTATTTTTCATAAGGAATTGGTTTTGTGAATTTGATAGAAGGAAAATATCACTCAAGATAGATAGATGATAGATCTAGAAGGGTAAAAGGAGAAAGGGAATATGCCTCCGTTAATGCATGGGATAAAAAAAAGGATTGGACGTGTGAGTGAGCAAACAGCTCTTACTTACAGTTAGTTGTGCAAAGAGAAAAGGGAAGTTCCCAGCGTAAAGGGGGATGAGACAACCAAACCAGACAGTCCCCCTCACAAGAAACAATTAGAGCATCCCTACCTCCATTTATCTATGTCACCCTCACAGAACAATAACTACCATCACTGTACAGGAGGTAAAGAGAGAACTGAAAATGCACAGAGAGCTTCAGAGACATTATACAGTTATCAGGGTGTTTATATCTAGCATTTACAGGCACCAATTCAATGCATACATCAATATTATCTCCAGTATAAACTCATTACTAATAATCATTTTAATTAGTAAAGCACTTTTCATTGCATTAAGCGATCTCAGAGAAGAGAAGCAGATAAGAGTACTTAAAAGAGGATAAAACATTATGATTATGGCTGCAAATAGGCTGATTCCATCAGTGTTTTACTAGTGCTGTGGAAGCTCCGTGGTGGTTTTAAAATAGAGCTGTTTATCGTCAGCAAAGCTGTGAAACATTATGCTTCTTTTGTTTATGATCTCAATTAATGAAAGAGTTTAGATAAGGGACAGGAAAGGGCCTAGAACCGAGCCCTGTGGGACACCATGGGCGATGTCGAGGTCTTCTATCTGACCTTTACAAACCAAGTGTGACCAGTTGTATGTGGCGAGAGAGATAAATGGAGACCTGATCTACAAGATTACCCAAATCAATCATGTGTAGCACCACCTATCGAAGGAATATGTTTGGAAGCCATTGCAAGCAACAGCTGGGCTTCTACCAGTTGGGAAAATGTCTTTAGCAGGAAAGCGATGCATTAAATAGCCTATTTCATCACTCTGGAATAGCCATGATACACACTTAACCTACTGACCTGGCAAAGACATAAATAAAAACAACTCTACAGTATACATCCACTGAACTGCCTATTAAGCAAATGTGTAAATGAAGATTGTAACAGTAAATAATGAAATAAATAAGAAAAACATACTCAAGGGACACTGCAGTGAAGGGATTGCAATGGCCAAATCCATATGCAACCCCTTGTCCTTCCCTCTCTCTACATCTGACATTTTCAGACTTCATTAAGCAGTAAACTCTGGCTTGCTAAATGAGCTTGCCTGCATCAGCACTGTGCCGAGCAGAGTATGATAAGTCATTATTGGCGAGTAAGTTCTCAATTAGCTGTGTGTTGTTGTAGTCAGCACGTTTACAAAAAGAAAAAAAAAGTAAGGTAATATTTTACTACTGTTATGGCTCCCATGGAGACACCCATAAGGAGCCACAAAGCAAATCACAGCGCAGGATGCAGAAGCTTTCAGGATCTGTATGGCTTAGAGAGTAATAATTGGAATTTGTAATGGGTGCTGAATATGCTGAGATGGAGAGAGCAGCGGCTACCTGGAGGATACAGTCCCATTCACTCTGTGTTGTTGTCAACATCGATAGATAAGGACTAATATTGCCATGGCACTATTCAGAGTTGGGAAGTAACTAACAGCTGGCGTGCTTGTAATTTAGATACTATATATATATATATACATACATGGGTTGCAGCTAGAAGGACATCCGCTGCGTAAAACATATGATGGATAAGTTGGCGGTTCATTCCGCTGTGGTGACCCCAGATTAATAAGGGGACTAAGCAGAAAAGAAAATGAATGAATGAATGAATGAATGATGAATAAATAAATAAATAAATAAATAAATAACTGCAATAGTAATTAGGTAAGATGTAATGCTAACCTTGACAGTACTAAATTTAAATGAAAGCCACTTTGCTAAACTTTTTTTTTCATAAAAACTTTTTTAGCTAAAATTTTCAACATAAAAAGTTACTGAAACAGAGATCAAGGACATTTTTCTGTTAAACTAATAATATGGTTTATAGTGTATATTAATAAAATAAAATAAAATAAAATAAAATAAAATAAAATAAAATAAAA
>CAIGQQ010031688.1:0-22366 GCA_903798035.1 Danio albolineatus
TACAGGATGCAGTGTCTACTTTGTTTGCCACGAACCATGAAAAGAAGTACTTTTAAGAATTCATCGTCAAATTTGAGAAAACACATTGAGGTTAATGTTAATTTAATGTGAATTTAGTCAATTTATGTCTGACGTTATAATAGTATTGTAAGCATAATGCTACCAAAAGTTAATACAGTTACTGATATGGCAAAAATATGACTAAATTCACATTAAATTAACATTAAATAGACTCTAACCTCAATGTGTTTGACGATGAATTCTTAAAAGCCCTTCTTTTCATGGTTCGTGGCAAACAAAGTAGACACTGCATCCTGTAAGAGCCATTCTGTATATCGGCAAATGTAGACATTTCTTTCAGATAAGGCCATGGATTGTCATCAGTGCTGGTGCTGCTTGATGTGCCGACTTCGGCTTCATCACTGGCTGCAGCCATGTCGCTAGTTAAACACCTGGTATTAGACAAGCTGCTAATTCACGTTCACATGAATTAAAAGATGCTGACTTGTCGGTACAATCACAATGTAATGAGTAACGTTAAGTGTCCGTTCAAATGTAGTGGAATAATGAGTACATATATTGAGTCAAAAATGTAGTCAAGTAGAGAATAAAAGTAATATTTTTGATACTCAGTACAAGTACAAAGTAGCCAAAAAATACTTAAGTAAAATAATGAAGTCCATTAACTCAAGTGCTGTACACCACTGCACTGATTACAGCAATCTTTGGTGTGCTTGCGGTGTTCGATCATCTCAGGGGTGTCCAAACTCGGTCCTGGAGGGACAGTGTCCTGCATATTTGACGTCCAACCCCATTTAAACACACCCGAACCAGCTAATCAAGCTCTTTCTAGGTATACTAGTGCTGCATCCGCGCATACTATCCATCCTAAATAGTATTTACATCCTAAATTAGTATGTCCCAAATTGTAGTTTGTTGAATATGTTGGGCTGATATTGCCCACAGTACATTGCGGGTTAAGGCTTATTTATGCTTCTGCGTCAAGCACACGCGTATACCCCGGCGCAGCTTGCACGTGGTCACCGTGGCCTTCACCAACGCTGACACACACCTCTCAAAATATGTAACTACATGTTGAAACGACGCGTAGCGCAAGCCCTGTGATTGGTCGGCCTGAGAATGGGGATGAGAGCCGTGCGAGCCTGATGGAGCGAGTGTTTACAAGTGTCGAATCCCGTGAAGGAGCTCCAGATGGAAACTGTAGCTTTGTGTTTACCTTAGGATTAAAGTTGTTGCACGTTCGCCGGTTTCCACCTCAGAATGAGCGAGTTTGAGCCACTTGTACATTAAAGTAGAGTTTAGAAAAACATAAAACACCCGCGAAGAAACTCGACACAGAGGAACATAAACACCTCACTGCCAGCTAGCATTTTGGAGGTGTTATTACTGAGCAACACATACAGCATGCAGACGGCGATCACTCGATGCAGAAGTATAAACCAGGCTTTAGACATGAATTCGATTAGAACTACAAACGCAGGTGAAAAGTGTAAATAAACTACAAACATGATGGATGCGCGAGACCAACAGTCAAGTAGAGAGGCTTCAGTAAAGAGGCTTTAGTATGACTGTTAATTAATATCTAGCCATCTGGAAAATATTTAAAATCATGTTGTCTGTGTTATATTTCATCTGCAACAACAATACTGAACTCATATAAAGACGTGTTTGGACATTAACGTCTGAATGCAGAAGTATCCGAAGACGTGAGGAGATTTCTCTGCATGAAAGACTCGTGAATGGGAGATTATCCTGCTGCTGCTGCTGCTTCTCCAACAAGGTAGGAAATCAAAAATGCAGGAATATGGATGATGTGTTGGAGACCCCAGTTTCAAGAGACCGCAGGGGAGGGGGGTGGGGGTATTTGAATTGATATTTTTCATTATATTGTTTTTTTAGACTGTATGTTTTCTTAACAATTAATAAAAAAGAAAAAATATATATATAAGCTTTATTCAACCAGGTAAGTCAATTGAGAACCAGTTCTCATTTACAATGACGACCTGGCCAAGAGGCAACATAAAAAGCAGCTACACAATACAATAACAATTTCACAATAAGGTATGTCTTTAAACACTGAAAGACTGACAATACGAACTAACTTTGCCATCTGAATAAACAAACAAAGAGCACTGATCGCTCACTGACCAAATCTGTAGAGACAGGAGAATCAACATAAACTGGAGCTGTGTGTTTTTTAAAAGGAGACGAGCGGCAAATCCCGATTTCACCATTTCCAGTTGTGCAAAGCTCTTGGGTGAAAAAAAAAGTTTCTTACGAACGCATTTCTGCTGCGCGCGCGTGAGTCCAGCTGCGCTCTCATAGCGGGAAATGAAAACAAAACCGTTGCAGGACATAAACACAAAACTGGCGACCTGTGTCTCCAAACAATTCTTCTTCTTCCACTTGTTTTGGCAGCACAGCGTGGCGTCTCTCTGCCGTCTGGACACTGCAACAGGTACAAACAATCTTCATGGCTATCATGCATATTAATGAAGTTGCACCGCGTACACAATAGAGCGCGCTGATTGGTTTGAACCAAGTCCTTCTCATAACTTAATGCCGCATACTCAGAGACGTCACCATGCACTGGCCGGTACAGACGTCCACTCTCCACGCAGGAATACACGGATGGATCTCATCGGCGTGACGTAGCTTTCAAACCGGAAGAACGAATTTGCTGGAAATAACGCAAAAACAACCAATTTTCACTCTTTAGCGAAATATATGTGTCCTAATAGTGTTTATGGCAGCGTGGGACACATATATAACTGTCAACAGCTCAAAAAATGTGTTTTGGTGTTTCGTGACCCTTTAAAATCTACCGTGAGCACCTCTTAAGACCAAATTCATTCACTTCCTTTGGCTTAGTCTCTTTATTTATCAGGGGTCACCATAGTGTGTTTGGACTGTGAGAGGAAACCGGAGCACCCAGAGGAAAGCCACACCAACACAGGGAGAACATGCAAACTCCATGCAGAAGCACCAACCGGCCCAGCCGGGACTCGAACCAGCGACCTTCTTGCTGTGAGGTGACAGTGCTAACCACTGAGCCACCATAAAACAGAATTATGCATCTTTTAGTTTCTTTGTGTGACCTTTCAAAGTCTGTTTTTGTATCTATTTGTGGTAAGTTCATTCGTTGCTTAAATGATGTTGATTGGTGTAATTACAACGCATTTGGGATCCCCATCGTTGCGTATGAGTACAGACATGCACACACTTACGCGCAATTCTGTCTCAAAAACTTTGAGTCTTTTGCTGGAATGCTTTTTAAATGATGCCTTTATATAAACAACCGCACGCACACACACACTCACACACAGCCTGGCAATGATAAAGAGTGTAATCTGTGTCTCTCTGCATCATACTGCTCTGTTTACCTTTAATTACACACCCCTTAACACACCTCTTCAAACCTCCATAATCACTGCGTTTCACTCCAACACTTACGTGCAATTTCTTTCTCTCCGTCTGGCTCTCTCATAATGTGTGTATTCATGTGATTATCCGCTGTTGCAATCTCACAATTGCACATGTCTATTGATGAGACAGCAGAAGTAAGCCCTGAGGTCCCTGTCTGTCTCTCTCAAACAGACACCCTCAGAAGATGAATAGCAACTACTACACAGCCTGTTCGTGCGCAAGAACTTACAGGGATACAAGAATGAACTGTTTGTTTACATGGCGAGTTCTCTGTGGAGATGTTCGGTGATGCTTTGGAGCAAGTCCAAACGATCCACTGCCATCAGTCCAAAAAATGGAAATAAGTGGATTTGTGATGTCAGAATCCGGAATCGTAACACATGACTGCCTACATGCACACGTCAATGACATTTATTCTTTGTGTTCAGCGGGGCAGACCAAAGCCACTTAGTACTGGCCAAAGTGTCAGAGGTCGGACCTTCTGCTTTAGGGCAGTGTCGTGACAATTAGGAACGTACCCATAGCTGAAATCCTTATTAACAACGGGATGAATAATGACTTTCAAATGTATTCTACTGAATAAGAACCCACATAGCACATTTTCTCTGGTCCAACTTTGACCCACGCAATCAGCATTTGCTTGGCCCACATGCTGCAGTGAATTACGGTACATGACTGGACCAAGACCCAATCCCAATTCTATTTCTGTACTTCTACCTCTTCCCATTCCGCTTGGCCCTTACAACCGAGGGTTAAGGGGAAGGGCTTCAAAACTTACCCCTAAGAATTGGGACAGCACTTCAACACCTGCACACGTCATCATATGTCATCGCGATCTCGTGCTTCATATGAGATCAGACGATCACGACTGCTGGAGTTATTCCAGTTGTGTTATTGTTTGGTGTTTATCTTCAGGAAATCACTGAAGGCGTATATTATGTTATCATAAAGATCTAATGTGGCAATAAGATCGTAACTATACTGTGTATTTACACAGTGGCCATATTTATCTATGTAAACACACGAAAACAACATTAACATTACAGCAGACACTGAAAAAAGCTCATTCCCAGCCACTAGACATTACTGACAGGGTATTCGAGTGTCATCGAGTGTCAGAATGTTGTGGGACTGCTGTACAGGAGTTATGATTATGGATTATAGATTGCGAAATTTAGCATTTTTTTTGCGTTTTTTTTTTAAAGCATGACAGTAAAACGTGAACGCGGTTATGAATATATTAAAACATATGTTTGTTTGTCGTAAAAATTTGTAATAATGACAAAAAATACTAATTTGTGGATCTCCTTACTTCCGGGTTCAGTTATCCTGCCGTTGTGGCAGGTGTATTCTGGGAAATTTTCTTTCCCCTCCGTTTTAAGCGTGGTCCTGAAAAATCTTCGTTCGAAGGGGTGTATACCCCTTGCCCTTAGCCCTACGCCTTCAAGCTAAAGAGAATTGAGACACCACTACCCCTTGACGTGAATGCACAAAACGAGGGGTAGTGGTAAGGGGAAGGGCTAAGGGGGAGAATTGGGATTGGGCTGGGTACCAGACAAGGGGCAAGCATAGACCATATCTGAGCCAAGTCTCAGCCAAGTTGACAACCCATAACTGGACCTGAACTGGGCCAGATATGTTGGTGTTTCACCACTGCAGTGAATTTGACCCATGCATTTTGCTTCATGGCCGTGCTTTTTCTTGAAGGGGCCTGATTGGTAAAATTTTTCTTTCCTCAAAAATAATTTTATGTATTTCAAAAGTGGGTCAAGATAGGACAAACCTACGTGGCTCACATATACATTTTTAACATCAGGGCCAAATACTACATTTGATATCTGAAGTCTTGAGTGCCGCCTATAAGATGGTGCCACCTCTGCCAAACCTGCGGCATGTTTAGCCCACATGTTGTATGCCAGTGCTGGACGAATGCCTGCTGTGCCAGATTTATGCCAAATCTGGACCAGAATTGTTTGCTACCTGGTACACAAGCATAGCCGGCCCTCCCTATAAGCGAACTAAGCGGCTGCTTAGGGCCCCGCCGCCACTAGGGGGCCCTCAGAACCCGCTATTGCTACAAGCCGTTTCCTTGCTGAAATTGTTTTTATTTGCGTATTTTACAAATTATCTTCATTGACAGTGCTTTAGTACTGAAATATTAATACATTTTCACTGAAAATAAAATAAAAGGTTGATATTGGGTTGAAATTGTGTTGGTGTGAAGGTCATATGATCAACAGCAAGCTCGCGGCATCTCATTTCTCACTTGCGTTCTGTGTTCTCGCGGCTCAAGTTTGTTCTTCCAATGTAACCTGCAAGACCGACAGGTCACTGCAAGAACGCGAATCCATGCACAGACGCAGCCTTTGCTTCATTGCCTGCCCCATTCATATACCTGATTTTTATTTTTATTTTTTCAAAATTGGACCGCGAAAATGAAATGAAACTAACGTTATTCTTCCGGCGTAGAAAAACTGATAGAGAAGAAACAAGCACAAAATCATTTCTAGCATCGCTTTTAAATGCTAATGATGATGTTAAAGACATTCTAATAACACATTTATCTAAAATAGGCAATTACAGATTAATAAACGTCGTCTACTCATAGGAAATATTTTATTTTTCCTGCTTTTACAGATTGTTTTTTTTTTTTTACTGAAATTCAATAGTCTTTCAGTCTTTCACTGACATATTTTGCACACTGGTAATATAATTTTTTTTTTTCTGAGACATGTTTATTAAAGTTATGTCCTAATTGAATTAATCATAGTTTAATATAAGCTCTGGAACCTGCATCTCAAATGTAAGGAACAGGGAAGGAGACTGAAAGAAATAATACATTTGTGTTTGGGCGTTAACATTAACCCAGTATTTGTTGCTTGTATTTTTTATGTTAACATTTATATTATTTACTTACTGATTTTATTATTTATGATTTTGTTGTTTTTTGTTTATTTATTTATTTTAGTTTTAACGTGTTTATTACTACAGTAAGTAATGCATTTTCACTTTTGGCTGATTATTGTTCAGTGTCGTTTCATTGCAGAATTTTTGCTTTTGGAATTGATTTATTTTTTTTAAAATCTCAACCTAGAATCTTTTATAGACTCTTTAATCTGTTCGCTAAATTAACAGAAGATGTTTTAAATACCACAGAAGGACGCGTAGTAGGAATCACTGTTTAATACTTAATTTTTGAAGCTACTAACAAAAACAGTGGTGTTTTAAAATGTCCAAAACATTCGCACAGTTATTAAGTAGAAGAAATCAAGCTTTGCTTTTCAGTTTCATTGATTGTGTTTAATAGTTATATAATCATTGTGGGCAGGTTTGCAGTGGCAATACTCTACTATTTAGAGCAAGGTAGGGCCCCAAAATTATTCTGCTTAGGGTCCCCAAATGTACAGGGGCGGCCCTGGAAACAAGCACTCATGAACCAACGTGACGCCACATGTATTTGCATTTATAAATAATGTGTGGCATAAAGGTTTTTTCAGATATATGCATTCATGTGTGTGTATTTATATATAAACAGTAAACATACACAGCACACACACATATATTAAATGGAAAACAATATATGAAACATTTCATTTATTTTGCACTATTTAAATTATTTTATTATTATTATTATTATTATTATTATTATTATCACCACTTTTCACTATATAAAATCATTGTGTGTGTGTGTGTGTGTATGTGTGTGAGAGAGAGAGAGACAGTAGGAGGAGGGCTCAGTCAGTCAGTCAGCCTCTGTGTTTTCATTGCCCGCTGAACCAGAGCGAGAGTTTTTTGTGAGGAGGGTAATGTGCTCACTCGCTGCTCTTTTCCTTTCATTTTTCCTTCTCTTTTGAAGAGGAAGTGCTGGGAATGATCAAGCGGAAGAGCCGAGTGTGGAAACATCTGGCCAGAGATCCTCCGAGAGCAGCTTTCTCTCGTTTCACTCCTTACAACCCTCCATTTCTCTTCATATCGCTGCTGAACATCACACTGCAGCAGAACAGAGCTTTCTTGGCAGCCTGTGTCCCTTTTAAGAACACTCGAGGAATAGTTGCTCATCCAAAACTCAAACTTCACTACTGTCACATTCACCATACACAATGTTACATGTGACTTTAAGTGCGTGCTTTTGATCAACTTTTGGGCTCAGATTGGTCATACTTTATTTTGATGGTCCGTTTGTTAAATTTAAGTTACGTTGCAACTAATTCTCATTAGATTATTAGTAGACTGTTAGGTTGGAGTTGGGGTTAGTGTAAGTCGACATGTACTTGCATAGTTTCTTATAATCAGTTAAATGTCTGTTGAATGTCAGTATCAACAGATATTAAGCAGACAGTCAACTAATACTCAAATGGACCATCAAAATAAAGTGTTACCCTCAGATTTTAGACATTTTAGTCAATTATATGTCAGCTAACTGAGTATTAGTAATGTATTTGCATACTGTTTGTTTTGGGTTTTGGTTAGTAGAATACACTGATATGCTGACGTAAATTTAATGGCCAGTAAAATGTTTGTTGGTGGACCATCAAAATAAAGAGCTAGCAGACACTATTAAGACCGTCTACTAATACTCTGAGGACTGCTAGTTATTTGTACTTTAGGTATTTTAGATATGTAGATACAAAGAAGTTAGTAGACCATCAAAAAAAGAGAAATTAAATAAAAAAAATGTAATTAAATAAATTAAACTGTTTGTTTTGTAAACTCTCAGAAAAAAATGGTGCAATGTTGTACCTGTCACGATCACCAGCGATCTGTGATGGTTTAATCGCTGGTGATTGTGACAGGTACAACATTGCACCATTTTTTTTCTGAGAGTTTACAAAACAAACAGTCACTGGGGCAGTACCTTTTTATGGAACAGAATTGTACCTAAAGACAAAGAAACAAATGTGTACTATTGCAGTTTGTATCTTTAAGGAGAGCATTTGTACCAGGGGGAACCAAAATGTCCCTTTGTTTTATTTGTTTTGTTTTATTTAGTGCTGTCTTGAGTAAGATATTTTATGTAAAAGATATTTACATGTAGTTCATGAGACAAAAAAGTAATCATAAAAATAACCCTGTTCAAAAGTTTGTAAATACTTAGTTTTTAATACATTCCTTTGTTCGTTTACTTTTCGGCTTAGTCCGTTTATTAATCAGGGGTCACCACAGCTGAATGAACCACCAACTTATTTTACTAAAATAAAATATGATTATGGCTTGATTTTTATTTATTTTATTAGGACAGTGCGGTCTGACTTTGATTGGACAAAAGTCTTGTCACTTAACACAAATAATGTCCAGTATTGAATGAGCTTCCCATGAGCTTGGAGGACTGCATCCACACATCTCTGCAATGACTCAAATAACTTATTAATGAAATCATCTGGAATGGCAAAGAAAGCGTTCCTGCAGGACTCCCAGAGTTCATCAAAATTCTTTGGACTCATCTTCAGTGTCTCCTCCTTCATCTTACCCCAGACATGCTCAATAATGTTCATGTCTGGTCACTGGGCTGGCCAAATCTGGAGCACCTTGACCTTCTTTGCTTTCAGGAGCTTTGATGTGGAGGCTGAAGTATGAGAGGGAGCGCTATCCTGCTGGAGAATCTGCCCTCTCCTGTGGTTTGTAATGTAATGGGCAGCACAAATGTCTTGATACCTCAGGCTGTTGATGATGCAGACACTCTGCAGATCTCTTGCACACCCCATACTGAATGTAACCCCAAACCATGATTTTTCTTCAGCAAGGGTAGTGTATATGTTCATATAATTTAAAATAACTATCACCAGAATTGATGCTGGAATTTTTGTCAGTAAAAGTGTATAAAATATATATATTTTGTGTGATTTTTCCCCCATTTATTCCTCCATTATTCCCCCTCCCATTTTTCCACTTTATTAAACTGACTCCCAACGATTAACAAACAAAACACTTGGACAGACGCTGCATTAATGTCACTGGAAGAACGTTTGTTCATAACTTTGAACTCTAGCCAGCGTTGTCCGCTCAGTGCTGGAGATTTGCCCTTTACTCCATTCCTCGGTTTAACTCTCTCCGACTCCGGTTATAAAAACAGGTGAGATTTTGTGTTGACAATGAAGCAGGAAGTCCCATAAAGGCCCAACAGGAAGCAGGATGCAGCGAGGATGTGCTCCTCTCTTTCCCTTTCATTCTCCTGCTCTCTCTTTCTCTCATTGTTCATTTAGTGTGTCTCTGTCTGACCGCTGAAACAACAGCCAGACCAGCACATAGACCATGATCAGCCGCACACAACCAGCACGTTCAGTATTAAACACACTTTAATACAATGCAATAACTCCATTAATAAAGCAGTGCATACAGTCAGAGAACAGATGTTTGTTTATATATTTATATAGCATGGGTAACACTTTATAATAACTACACACTATGAATCATTTGGTAAGCATTAGCAAATAGTTCATTCATTAATTGTTATAAGCATTAACTCGACATTAATAGATGTTAGTAAGCAATTTATAATTACATCTATAAATGCTCTATTCTTGACATGTATAATGTGCTTGATGATTGTGTTTTCATACTTTAAGTATTGTAGTATTTACAAACCAGGGATTCGAAAAATTGGTGTTTTTTTAGGATCATTAAGAATGCGCAAGTAAATGATTAATAAACTATTCAATTAACATTTTTATATTGTATTATTGAGGCATATATTATTAGTCACGGTAACACACTCTAAAAAATAAATATGTAAAATTTTCATAGATATTGTAATAAAGGAGTTGTCCAACACTTATGTACCTTTGTTATGAGAATTTCAATTGTACCATAAAAAGTACAGAACATTATCATAAGAGGTCTTTTCTGTACTATATAAGGTACAACTTTTACGAAGGTACAAAACTGTTCCTTAAGAAACATTATTTGTTCCACCGTGTACCTTTTTTCTCCAACCTATCTCACGTCAATTCGTAACTTTTGATTTGGTGGCTAATTCGTATGAATTCGTACGATCTAATTCGTACAATTTAGTACGATTTGCTCATCACCCAATGGCGGTTGGGTTTAGGGGTGGGGTTGAGTGCCACGCCTCCTTTTTAAATTCGAACATTTTCGCACGACTGAACTCGTACGAATTCATACGAATTAACCACTAAACTGGCAAAACGTAAAATGCTTACGTTTTCTCGTGAGATCAGGCTGAGAGTGAACAGTGTTGACACAAATCCAAATACTCCAAAACTTAATTTTAAATCTTATTATAACTTGAACAATGCATTAAAGCTGCAAGCAGCGATGAAAGGGACCTTTCACCCAGGCTACACTACAATAAAGACCAACCAAACTCTTTAGTGGTGAATATTTTCAGAATGTCATACCGTTACACAGTAAATCCCTTAATCAAAAGGATATTTTCATGAAGACTGCAAAAATAAGTGTAAAAATCTGTATTTAGTAAATTTTTGTCTGTATTTTGAATTACCAACATCTACACATCTTTTGTTACACACGTTAATACAGCCATATGCAGGTGGTGATGAGAAAGTTAGACAATGAACCAATGCTCATCACTAACAACTTTTCCCACTAACAACAAATGCCAACTGTGGAAAAAATGATCGCTAAAATGCTTATGATTAATCATTTATTATTCACGCTTCTGCCTTTGGATGTCTCTGGGACAAAGCAGCTGCATGAATGCTAAAGCTTTAAATAAAAGTGAAGCCATCAACAAAAGCCTGACCTCACTATGTTTACAAATACAAGCACAGCTGTTTAGAGCTCATTTCTGGTTAATGAAGGCAGAATTTACCCATATTTTGGATGAATGAGTGAGTGGTCTTTTCCGGAAAAATCCCGGAACGTCCTTGTTTGTGTAAACAGCGCTTTTTTGAATTTACCTGTAAAATCAATCCTGTAATTTTCTGGATATTTACTGGTTTTGCTGTGTGAAAGGGGCTATGGTGATTATGACAGTGTACTGTATATATATATATATATATATATATATATATATATATATATATATATACTCATACATTAATTCATTTCCCTTTGACTTAAGCCCCTTTCACACATACAGGCCTTTCCGAAAAATTTACCGGTGATTTTCCGGAAAGGGATCATGCATGAACAGGCTCTTTTTAAAAATACTGGTAAATTCGTTCAGGCAATTTTGCGGAAAGAAAAGTTGTAAAATCACCGGTAATTTCCGGAATACTGCTCTGTGTGAACGCTGAAGGAACATTGCGGGAAAGAGTGCGTTTACAATTAGAACGAGCTGACTTGTGACATCTACTCCAGCCAATCAGAACACTAAGACACATTCACATCCGTGCTGTTAATGAAAATAAAAGCCTTTAAATATTTTTTCCAGACACATTAAGCGGCTAGATGTTAGCGAGAGAACGTTTCTATCTTCCTTCTTAATGCCAACTGTGTAAATAGTTATCGATAAATTGCTTATGATAAAGCAATGTTTGTTTACCTTTAAGCTCCACTTCAGTTGCTTGACACGTGTGCATGTGAAGCAGCCAGTGAGCACCAGCACACACACACATACAGCATGTACATCACATGCGAAAGTGTTCCTCCATATGTGTTCATCGAAGTTGTTCTCAATACTTCTCCATCCACAGAATTTGTAATGTTGTCAAATGTGTAAACATTTAGCTGCGGTTTGCGCTTCTGCCTTTGGCTGTCTCTGGGAGAAAGCAGCTGCATGAATGCTAAAGCTTTAAATAAAAGTGAACTCATCAACGAAATCCTGACCCCTTTTATGTTTACAAATACAAGAGCAGCCGTTTAGAGCTCATTTCTGGTTAATGATGGCAGAATTTACCTGTATTTTGGAATAGATGTGTGAATGTTTTTTTGCGGAAAAATTCTGGAGCGTCCTGACCTGTGTGAACAGCGCTTTTTTAAATTTATCAGTAAAGTCGTTCTGCTAATTTTCCAGTTATTTACCGAAATTAATGTGTGAAAGGAGTTTTACTGTTAAGGACAAACAACACATCAGGGGTTTGGGCAAAAATAAAGACAGTTTGTTTAAATAAAAGTCAACAAAGGCAGGCTGCCGCACGCTGGACGTTGGTCGATGCGCAGCACTGCAAAGGATAACAAATGCTCAGATTGGAGTGGAAGCCTGCAGGGAAGGTTAGCCAGGTGGCTGATCAGGTGAGCTGGTGTAAGGCGACAACCCCGGCTAGGGGATTAGTTCCATGGACGACTCTTGAGAGCTGGTAGTCGTCGGGCAGAGAAGGAATACAGGTGAGCTCTGCAAACAAGTAACACGCACACAAGACAGGACTCGACAACACTAGACAAACTACTTTGGTGATAGAAGCACAGTGGCAACCAGAGTGATCAGACAAAACAGTGAATGATAATGCTCTTCCAGCTGCAACCCATCACTGGGAAACATCCAAACACACTCATTTGTTCACCTATACCACATGTCTTTGGACTTATGGGGCAAACCAGAGCACCCAGAGGAAACCCACTGAAACACGGGGAGAACATGCAAACTCCACACAGAAATGCCAACTGACCCAGCTGAGGCTCAAACCAGTGACCTTCTTGCTGTGAGGCGACAGTGCTAACCACTGAGCCACCGTGTTGGTGGAATCATTTATAACACAGGTAACACAACGAAAGGCGTTTGAGAAGAGCAGGAGAACGTTTCCCAGACCCTCGTGACTGTTGAGTAAATGAAGTGTTTGAGAGGAGCGGTGTAAGAGGAAGAGGAGGAGGGCAGATTGCTGAGCTGCGCTGGAGTGAGAGTGTAAGAAGTGACTGGAGGAGTGAATGAAGTGATGATGGAGGAGAGAAGGACAGAAGGAGATCATCCTGTAACTGGTTTTGTGGCGCGAGGTCAAAGTCAAGCCTGACATCTGAAATGGAGATGAAGTGAGTTTCTGGCCTGATGCCGGAGAAGCAGAGCAGAGACGACCTTCCAGAACACAGAAGAAGACCAGCAGAGATGAGAGAAAACAATCAGCTGCTTTACGACACACACACATATGCATACACACACACGTATACATGCATACACACACACACATGTACGCATTCAAAACGCATGTACACAAACCACACACGTAAGCACACATGCATGCATATACAAATTCACACACACACATACACCCGCATCCATGTATGTATACACACACAGACATGCACACACACACTCACATACACACAGACACGCCCACGCATGTACAGTCAGAAACACACACGTACAAATGCACGCATGGATGCACACACATGCATGCGTATACAAATTCACACACACACACACACACATACACCCTCATCCATGTATGTATACACACAGACATGCACACACACAACCATACACACAAACATGCAGACAAATGTAGTCAGAAACACACAAGCATGCGCACACACACACACATACACATGCTTGTATATATGTATGCACACACACATACAAACGCATACATATTTGCATGCACCCATACGCACACACACATGAATATACACATGCACACACACACAAACACTCAAGTACACGCACACACACGCGAATACACTTACACATGTGCATGCACACACCCGCATCCGTATATGTATACACGCACACAACCATACACATAGACATGCACGCACACACATGCAGTCAGAAACACACAAACACATGAATATACACACGCACATGCACACACACATACACATGCATGCATGCATATACACATGAATATACACAAACAAACAAGTACACACGCATACACCCACATCCATGTATGTATATACACACACAGATACACTGACATGAACACACACACACGTACACACATGTACGATCAGAAACACACAAGCATGCATGCACACACATATGAATATACACATGCACACACACAAACACTCAAGCATGCCCATACACATGAGCGTGTGCACACACGCTCACATACATCCAATTCCATGTATACACACACACACACACAACCATACACACAGACACGCACACACACCCACACACGCATGCACGGTAAGAAACACACAAGCACACACACACACACACACATGAATATACACATGCACATCCTTGCACACATACACATGCATGCATGTACACATGCACACACACACACATACAAACACATGTATATATGCATGCACACACACACACTCAAAGACACACATGCACGCTCATACACACAAACATCCACATACACACACATGCACGCACACAAACATCCACAAACATCCATTAACACATGCACACACACACACACATATTTACACACACTCACACAGAGATGCACACATTCACGCTCACACACTCAAACACACAGGCATCTGCATGCATGCACACACACGTGCACGCATGCACGCAAACATGCACACACATCCACTAGCATATACGCACACACACATATATGCACACACATACTCACACACACAGAGAGGCATGCGCACGCACTCACACTCAAGGGTTGCACTAATGAATACGCAATGTTAACACTCCTGTTGACTAACAAAGCAAAAATGACCAGTGATGATGGCGTCATGGTGGGGCAGTAGGTAGCACGATCGCCTCACAGCAAGAAGGTCACTGGTTCGAGTCTCGACTGGCATTTCTGTGTGGAGTTTGCATGTTCTCCCCATGTTGGCGAGGGTTTCCTCATGCGTGAATGAGTGTGTATGGATGTTTGCAGCTGGAAAGGCATTCACTGCGTAAAACATATGCTGGATAAGTTGGCAGTTCATTCCGCTGTGGCGACCCTTGATGAGCCGAAAGAAAATGAATGAATGAATGAAATTGGCCATAGTGTATAAGTGTATATGGGTGTTTCCCAATACTGGATTGTGGCTGGAAGGGCATCCGATGCGTTAACATATCCTGGAATAGCTGGCGGTTTATTCCGCTGTGGCGACCTCTCAGATAGAGACTAATCTGAAGGAAAATGAATGAATGAAATAAGACAAAACTGATGATTTTACTTCAGCTGAGAGTCTAAACAAGCACTAGCCGAGGCTGAGTAATGTGTGTGTTCATGAATGATCTCACAGCTTTATCCAGCATGTGAAGGTGATGACGTGCAGCTCATGCGTGTAACCGATCTGATGTGTGTCTGTGGCAGATCTCCATCTGGATCCAAAGCGGATCATTCAATGCTAATCCCACAAGTGATGTGTCATGAATATGGAGTTTAGCAGCTGAAATCCTCAGGGAAGACGTCAGCTAATAATAGATACAGTACAGACACGGAGACGTGAGGAGAACCAGGAGAATACAAACCTACAAATGACAGACACAAATGATTATTGGATGAGATTGTTAATTAAATGAATAATTTTAAACCTCTTTATGATGTTAAGGTAACACATTTAGCACTTCAGTGCTGTGAAAAAGTATTTGCCCCTTACTGATTTCTTATTTTTTGCATGTTTGTCACTCTTTAATGTTTCAGATAATCAATCTAATTGAAATATTAGTCAAAGATAACACAAGTAAACACATCATGCAGTTTTAAATGAAGGTTTTTGTTATTAAAGGAAAACAAAATACAAAATTACATAGCCTTGTGTGAAAAAGTTTGTGCCCCCTGTACTTAACTCACACCTGAGTTCAGTATATGTAGCCACACCCCGCTCTGATTACTGCCACACCTGTTCACAAAGAAGAAATCACTTAAATAGGACCTGTCTAAGTGAAGTAGACCAAAAGATCCTCAAAATCTAGACATCATGTAGAGAGCTAAATGAATAATAATAATAAAAAACTAATAAGAAAGAATTAATTGAATTCTATCAGTCTGGAAAAGGTTAAAAAGCCATTTCTAAAGCTTTGGCAAAACCATGGAACAGAGAAGAACCTTTCCAGGAGTGGCCGGCCAACCAAAATTACTCTAAGAGCACAGCAACAACTCATCAGAGAGGTCACAATAGACCCCACAAAAACATGAGAAATTCTGCAGGCCTCACTTGCCTCTGTTATGGTGAGTGTTCATGACTTCCCCATAAGAAAGAGACTGGGCTGAGTTTCAAGATGAAAACCACTGCTGAGTGAAAAGAACATAAAGGCTCATCCAAAACATCTTGGTGATCCTCAAGACTCTTAAGAACATGCTCTGTGGACTGATAGTTTAACTTGTTGGAAAGTATGTGTCCCTTTATGTCTGCCATAAAAGTAACACCACGTTTTAGAAAAAGAGCATCATACCAGCAGTAAAATGTGGTGGTGTTAGTGTAATGGTCTGGGGCTGATTTGTTGCTTCAGGACCTGGAAGACTTGCTATAATAAATGGAACCATGAATTCTGCTGTTTATCAAAATATCCTGAAGGAGATTGTCCGGCCATCTGTTAGTGACCTCAAGCTGAAGCGAACTTTGGTTCTGCAGCAGGACAGTGATCCAAAGCACAACAGCAAATCCACTTCTGAATGGCTGATGAAAAGCATAATGAAGGCTTTGGAGTGGCCTAGTCAAAGTCCTGACCTGAATCCAATTGAGATGCTGTGGCATGACCCTATGTTTTCTCACATTAGAAACACTCTAATGTGGCTGAATTACAACAATTCTGGAAAAGATGTAAAAGCCAAAATTCCTCCACAGTGTTGCAACTGACTTTTTGAAATTTATTGAAAACTATCGATTGCAGTTGTTAGCCCAGAGAAGTCAATGGCGCTTCTGGACACTGTTAACATAGGGCTTCTTTTTAACACAGAACCGTTTTAACTGGCATTTGTGGATGTAACTACGTATTGTGGTACTTGACAAGGGTTTGCCAAAGTAGTCCTGACCCCATGTGGTGATATCGCTTATAGATGAATGAGGATTCTTGATGCAGTGTCGTCTGAGGGATCAGAGATCTTGATTGTTCAGCTTAGGCTTGCTCCCTTGTCCTTTACAAACTGAAATTTCTCCAGATTCCTTTAATTTTTAAAAGACGTTATGCACTGATGAAGGTGAAATATACAAATGTCTTCCTGTCTTTCTTTTAGGAACATCGATTTTAAACATCTCAAGAATTGTCTCACATATTTATTGGCAAACTGGCAATCCTCTGCCCATTTTTGCTCCTAGAGGACTAGACCAGGGATCACCAAACTTGTTCCTGGAGGTTCGGTGTCCTGCAGATTTTAGCTCCAACCCTAATCAAACACTCCTGAACAAGCTAATACTTCAAACATCCAGGCAGGTGTTTTGAGACAAGTTGGAGCTTTCACCCGTTTCCTCTTCCTATCAGTAATTTGTAAAAACCCTCTGTCGTGAAAACCCGTTTCGAGTTTCTTCGGCCTTTGAGTCCGAGCTGATGCATATTATCTTTATCGCTCTTTATTTATTTATTGCGCATTATTTTTGTGTGCTCATGACTGGTGTGCATGTGCGCGTCAGAGAGCCGACAGGTCGGACGGGTTATTGAGGAGAGATGCGCCCGCAGGGGGAAAAGCATGCACACACACTGATATGAGGGTAATGGAAAGGAGAAACAGAATGAGAAATGGACGGACGGGAGGCAAATAAACATCAGAAGAAAGGAAAAGAAGGAATGAGACGCAGGTGTTGAAGAATCACAGAGAAAAAGTTACAAACAAAGCCTGCAGTCGGATCTTGCTTATGCTGCAATGAAGATGTTGTCATTACCGCGCCATTAAGATCAAGCTTTTCACCGTTTTAATAGCGAAATAATGAGCGCTATTTAACATGGACAGATGTTGCGGACAGATGTTTTTATTTTCTTTAAGAGGGAATCACTTGCACCTTAGTTAAATGACTTAAACTGTGTGTCTTGAACCGACATGTGGGAGTCGCAAGTTCAGACGAAAGTTTCTTCAAGGGAGAGTTGAAGGGGAGAAAAAAAAATGACAATTCTGTCATCGTTTACTCACCCTGATGTTGATCCACACCCAAATGACTTTCTTTCATCCATGAAGCACAAAACCAGAAAGAGAGCTCTGTTTCATACTGCTACAAAGAAGCATATTTAAGCAATGAACTGAAAAAAGCAACCCAGGCTCATTCGGAAAACGTAGTCCCATGTACGTTTCTGGATGCCGCGAAATACGTCCCGGGAGGAACGTCTTTTTGCACTTTGTGGGGTTTATTTATAAACTAATTTCGAGAGGATCACGTGCTTATGATTGAACACAGCTGGTACCACATCAGCTCTGCATATTGCACCAATCAGACTAATCCATTACCAGAGCTTTCTACTCCGGTCATCTTCATCTTGAAGAATCCCCCCTTCCACCCCAACTCCTCCCCTTCTCCTATAGGGCGGCACGGCGGCCCAGTGGTTAGCACTGTTGCCTCACAGCAAAAACACAGCTGGTTCGGCCTCTCCCCGAGTCAGTTGGCATTTCTATGTGGCGTTTGCATGTTCCCCCCGTGTTCGCGTGGGTTTTCCCCGGGTCCTCCGGTTTCCTCCCACTGTCCAAAAAACATACTACATAAGTAAATTGACTACTTTTAAATAGCATCTTAAAGCAACTCTAGTCAGATATATTTCAGCATGTTCACAAGCGGGGGGAGTTCTCGAGGCTTACCTGAGCTCAAACTCTCCTCTCGCCCTTTAAACGGGAGGGAGCCCCGGGCTCGAGGATATTCTGAGCTCAGGGCTCTCTCCTGGGACAGCATGCCAAATACGCTTTATAATCAATCATCAGCTAAGTGTGAACTCTTGAATTGTTTTTGCGAATCCACGAGAGCCCGTTCTCTCGAGAGTGGCGTTCACGCCTGCTATTCTCGTGTAAACCCATCAGAGGCTGCTGTTGACTGACTGTTTGACTGACTGAATCGACTGACCCACCCTTAAGGAACATCGTATTTAAACATCTCAAGAATTTCTCACATATTTGTTGGCAAACTGGCGATCCTCAACCCATTTTTGCTCCTAAAGGACTAGACCAGGGATCACCAAACTTCACCAAACTCCTCCTTCTCTAAACCCAACCAAAATATTATCGACTGACCCACCCACACACTTCCCTAAATCCAACCAACAATTTTCAAAAGTGTGGTGGTATAAGTGTGATGGTCTGGGGGCTGATTTGTTGCTTCAGGACCTGGAAGACTTGCTGTAATAAATGAAATGCTGTTTACCAAAATATTCTGAAGGAGAACGTCTGGCCATCTGTTAGTGACCTCAAGCTGAAGCGAACTTTGGTTCTGCAGCAGGACAGTGCTCCAGAGCACACCAGCAAGTCCACTTCTGAATGGCTGAAGAAAAACATAATGAAGGTTTTGGAGTGGCCTAGTCAAAGTCCTTACCTGAATCCAGTCGAGATGCTGTGGCATGACCCTATGTTTTCTCACATTAGAAACCCTCTAATGTGGCTGAATTACAACAATTCTGGAAAAGATGAGAAGGCCAAAATTCCTCCACAGTGTTGCAACAGACTTCTTGCAATTTATTGAAAACTATTGATTGCAGATGTTAGCCCAGAGAAGTCAATGGCGCTTCTGGACACTGTTAACATAGGGCTTCTTTTTGGCAAAGTACAGTTTAAACTGGCATTTGTGGATGTAACTACGTATTGTGGTATTTGACAAGGGTTTGCCAAAGTAGTCCTGAACCCACGTGGTGATATCGCTTTTAGATGAATGAGGATTATTAATGCAGTGCCATCTGATGGATCAGAGATCTTGATTGTTCAGCTTAGGCTTGCGCCCTTGTGCGTTACACACTGAAATTTCTCCAGATTCCTTGAATATTTTAAAGACGCATTGATGAAGGTGAAATATCCAAATGTCTTCTTGTCTTTCTTTGAGGAACATCGTTTTTAAACATCTCAATAATTTTCTCACATATTTGTTGGCAAACTGGCAATCCTCTGCCCATTTTTGCTCCTAAAGGACTAGACCAGGGATCACCAAACTTCACCAAACTCCTCCTTCCCTAAACCCAACCAAAATGTTATCGACTGACCCACCCACACACTTCCCTAAATCCAACCAACAATTTTCAAAAGTAATCCAGAAAAAAAGAAAAGCCCTCATCTCATTTTTACCACGTTTTCAAATTTTACCACATTCTCACCCTGTTATTTACTGGTTTATTTTATTTTTTGCATTCTTTTTTGTCTCACCTGCTTTCTGGAACCGCTCTTCACCGGACTCCAACCCCGTCGTCGTGGTCAACTCCTCTCTGCGTCTCAAGTTCGCCGACGTACATGGCGAGCTCCACACAAAGGTAAGCGGTCAGCTAGTAAGCACGAAAAGGAACTGCATCATACCGCCCTCTAGCGTTTGTTTAAAAAATTAAACGCAGCCATACGTACCTCTGACTATATTATGTGCGGTCTCCAGAAATGTACATGGGACTACGTTTTCAGAATGACCCTGTTGGATAAAGGATTGTTACAAAAATAAAAAAACACACTGAGTTAGCATGTGTTATTATATAACAAGCTCCAACTTTAATGATAATTATACCTGAAAAGACTATAGTAATTTATAGTAAATACTATAATAACTTTTGAACTACGTTGTAGCAAATTACTTGAATGAATTTGTTCTGGTGATGCTCGAGTCACTACACTGAGAACAAAACTCATGAATCAAATAAACTTTTTGAGTCACTGTAACTGATTAAAATATTAAGTCAAACTTTGTATAACTTAAATATATGTAGTTGAAACCTGATTAACTTATTAAATTAAGTTAAAACAACATAAAATATGTATTTACAATAAATATCTTAAAATCTAGTATATTTGAACGTAGAAGACAGGATGGCTTGAAGAATATGAGTCACGCCGAACAATTCTCTCTCTTGCTGACTTCTGTTATCGTGTTCATTCTTGCACACTTAACCCATGACTTGCACAATCTATCTACAGTGAGTGTCCCGCACACATACAAGAGCTTCTGACATGCTATTAAAAGCAGATATTTTAATTTCCTAGACATATTCCCTGTAATAGCTTGCTTGTTCTTCAATTACATGTGTCGGCGCCTCCTGAGGCCCGGAGGCCTAAGGGAGAAGCCTGGGCCTGGATTTGGAGCTGCTCTGGGTTGGGTTCAAGTCCCTTGAGGCCCAGGTGAAGCAGTAAAAGCCCAAACACCACACTACCTCAGATCACCTTCACAGAGCTCAAACTAGAGAGAGAGAGAGAAGGTGATCTGAATGTGTATTCTCTCTCTCTCTCTCTCTCTCTCTCTCTCTCTATCTCTCTGTCTTTCTCTCGCCCCGCCGCTGGCATGCGATCAGCACAAGCATGCATGCACTTGCCCTTCCTAAAGTGTAGCACGGTGAAATAATCTGTGGGCCGCAGCAGGGATTCACAGTCAGATGACACAAAGGCGTCCTTGTGCTTCCTGTAGATGCTCTGGAACGGGAACATTCAACATAATGGTGCTAATAACTGTCTCGGATATCAAAGCGAAGAGTCATGACACTCTTTCAAGAGGTTTAGGAGGTCTGATTCTGCAATTGTGCATGTTGATGGCATCTTCGCACATGGATCTGAACGTTGAATAAGCACACTTTTGCTGCTTGTTCAAAGTACTTACTTAAAATGAGTTGAAAAAACACAATTCTTATGTTTTTTGGGCCAACTTAAATGTTTTATGTTTGAGAATGTTAAGATTATGTTACATTAAGAGCTGTTTTTTGAAGTCGGAAATTTGACAATACAATTTCTCTATAATTGTGTCACCCAATCAGCAGCTCTGCAGGCTTGCATATGCAGCATTCTGCATGGGGATGATTGAGAGGCCATGATCGTAAGGCCCGATAGAGGGAATTTGGCCAGGACACCAGTGTTACACCCCTACTCTTTATGAGAAATGCCATGGGATTTTAAATGACCACAGACAGTCAGCATCTCAGTTTAACCTCTCATTCGAAAGACGGTGCTTACTGACAGTATAGTGTCCCCTTCACTATACTGGGGCATTAGGACTCACAGACCACAGGTTGAGCGCCCCCTGCTGACCTCACTAACACCACTTCCAATAGCAACCTAGTTTT
>CAIGQQ010031689.1:0-22370 GCA_903798035.1 Danio albolineatus
TACAGGATGCAGTGTCTACTTTGTTTGCCACGAACCATGAAAAGAAGGGCTTTTAAGAATTCATCGTCAAACACATTGAGGTTAGAGTCTATTTAATGTTAATTTAATGTGAATTTAGTCATATTTTTGCCATATCAGTAACTGTATTAACTTTTGGTAGCATTATGCTTACAATACTATTATAACGTCAGACATAAATTGACTAAATTCACATTAAATTAACATTAACCTCAATGTGTTTTCTCAAATTTGACGATGAATTCTTAAAAGTACTTCTTTTCATGGTTCGTGGCAAACAAAGTAGACACTGCATCCTGTAAGAGCCATTCTGTATATCGGCAAATGTAGACATTTCTTTCAGATAAGGCCATGGATTGTCATCAGTGCTGGTGCTGCTTGATGTGCCGACTTCGGCTTCATCACTGGCTGCAGCCATGTCGCTAGTTAAACACCTGGTATTAGACAAGCTGCTAATTCACGTTCACATGAATTAAAAGATGCTGACTTGTCGGTACAATCACAATGTAATGAGTAACGTTAAGTGTCCGTTCAAATGTAGTGGAATAATGAGTACATATATTGAGTCAAAAATGTAGTCAAGTAGAGAATAAAAGTAATATTTTTGATACTCAGTACAAGTACAAAGTAGCCAAAAAATACTTAAGTAAAATAATGAAGTCCATTAACTCAAGTGCTGTACACCACTGCACTGATTACAGCAATCTTTGGTGTGCTTGCGGTGTTCGATCATCTCAGGGGTGTCCAAACTCGGTCCTGGAGGGACAGTGTCCTGCATATTTGACGTCCAACCCCATTTAAACACACCCGAACCAGCTAATCAAGCTCTTTCTAGGTATACTAGTGCTGCATCCGCGCATACTATCCATCCTAAATAGTATTTACATCCTAAATTAGTATGTCCCAAATTGTAGTTTGTTGAATATGTTGGGCTGATATTGCCCACAGTACATTGCGGGTTAAGGCTTATTTATGCTTCTGCGTCAAGCACACGCGTATACCCCGGCGCAGCTTGCACGTGGTCACCGTGGCCTTCACCAACGCTGACACACACCTCTCAAAATATGTAACTACATGTTGAAACGACGCGTAGCGCAAGCCCTGTGATTGGTCGGCCTGAGAATGGGGATGAGAGCCGTGCGAGCCTGATGGAGCGAGTGTTTACAAGTGTCGAATCCCGTGAAGGAGCTCCAGATGGAAACTGTAGCTTTGTGTTTACCTTAGGATTAAAGTTGTTGCACGTTCGCCGGTTTCCACCTCAGAATGAGCGAGTTTGAGCCACTTGTACATTAAAGTAGAGTTTAGAAAAACATAAAACACCCGCGAAGAAACTCGACACAGAGGAACATAAACACCTCACTGCCAGCTAGCATTTTGGAGGTGTTATTACTGAGCAACACATACAGCATGCAGACGGCGATCACTCGATGCAGAAGTATAAACCAGGCTTTAGACATGAATTCGATTAGAACTACAAACGCAGGTGAAAAGTGTAAATAAACTACAAACATGATGGATGCGCGAGACCAACAGTCAAGTAGAGAGGCTTCAGTAAAGAGGCTTTAGTATGACTGTTAATTAATATCTAGCCATCTGGAAAATATTTAAAATCATGTTGTCTGTGTTATATTTCATCTGCAACAACAATACTGAACTCATATAAAGACGTGTTTGGACATTAACGTCTGAATGCAGAAGTATCCGAAGACGTGAGGAGATTTCTCTGCATGAAAGACTCGTGAATGGGAGATTATCCTGCTGCTGCTGCTGCTTCTCCAACAAGGTAGGAAATCAAAAATGCAGGAATATGGATGATGTGTTGGAGACCCCAGTTTCAAGAGACCGCAGGGGAGGGGGGTGGGGGTATTTGAATTGATATTTTTCATTATATTGTTTTTTTAGACTGTATGTTTTCTTAACAATTAATAAAAAAGAAAAAATATATATATAAGCTTTATTCAACCAGGTAAGTCAATTGAGAACCAGTTCTCATTTACAATGACGACCTGGCCAAGAGGCAACATAAAAAGCAGCTACACAATACAATAACAATTTCACAATAAGGTATGTCTTTAAACACTGAAAGACTGACAATACGAACTAACTTTGCCATCTGAATAAACAAACAAAGAGCACTGATCGCTCACTGACCAAATCTGTAGAGACAGGAGAATCAACATAAACTGGAGCTGTGTGTTTTTTAAAAGGAGACGAGCGGCAAATCCCGATTTCACCATTTCCAGTTGTGCAAAGCTCTTGGGTGAAAAAAAAAGTTTCTTACGAACGCATTTCTGCTGCGCGCGCGTGAGTCCAGCTGCGCTCTCATAGCGGGAAATGAAAACAAAACCGTTGCAGGACATAAACACAAAACTGGCGACCTGTGTCTCCAAACAATTCTTCTTCTTCCACTTGTTTTGGCAGCACAGCGTGGCGTCTCTCTGCCGTCTGGACACTGCAACAGGTACAAACAATCTTCATGGCTATCATGCATATTAATGAAGTTGCACCGCGTACACAATAGAGCGCGCTGATTGGTTTGAACCAAGTCCTTCTCATAACTTAATGCCGCATACTCAGAGACGTCACCATGCACTGGCCGGTACAGACGTCCACTCTCCACGCAGGAATACACGGATGGATCTCATCGGCGTGACGTAGCTTTCAAACCGGAAGAACGAATTTGCTGGAAATAACGCAAAAACAACCAATTTTCACTCTTTAGCGAAATATATGTGTCCTAATAGTGTTTATGGCAGCGTGGGACACATATATAACTGTCAACAGCTCAAAAAATGTGTTTTGGTGTTTCGTGACCCTTTAAAATCTACCGTGAGCACCTCTTAAGACCAAATTCATTCACTTCCTTTGGCTTAGTCTCTTTATTTATCAGGGGTCACCATAGTGTGTTTGGACTGTGAGAGGAAACCGGAGCACCCAGAGGAAAGCCACACCAACACAGGGAGAACATGCAAACTCCATGCAGAAGCACCAACCGGCCCAGCCGGGACTCGAACCAGCGACCTTCTTGCTGTGAGGTGACAGTGCTAACCACTGAGCCACCATAAAACAGAATTATGCATCTTTTAGTTTCTTTGTGTGACCTTTCAAAGTCTGTTTTTGTATCTATTTGTGGTAAGTTCATTCGTTGCTTAAATGATGTTGATTGGTGTAATTACAACGCATTTGGGATCCCCATCGTTGCGTATGAGTACAGACATGCACACACTTACGCGCAATTCTGTCTCAAAAACTTTGAGTCTTTTGCTGGAATGCTTTTTAAATGATGCCTTTATATAAACAACCGCACGCACACACACACTCACACACAGCCTGGCAATGATAAAGAGTGTAATCTGTGTCTCTCTGCATCATACTGCTCTGTTTACCTTTAATTACACACCCCTTAACACACCTCTTCAAACCTCCATAATCACTGCGTTTCACTCCAACACTTACGTGCAATTTCTTTCTCTCCGTCTGGCTCTCTCATAATGTGTGTATTCATGTGATTATCCGCTGTTGCAATCTCACAATTGCACATGTCTATTGATGAGACAGCAGAAGTAAGCCCTGAGGTCCCTGTCTGTCTCTCTCAAACAGACACCCTCAGAAGATGAATAGCAACTACTACACAGCCTGTTCGTGCGCAAGAACTTACAGGGATACAAGAATGAACTGTTTGTTTACATGGCGAGTTCTCTGTGGAGATGTTCGGTGATGCTTTGGAGCAAGTCCAAACGATCCACTGCCATCAGTCCAAAAAATGGAAATAAGTGGATTTGTGATGTCAGAATCCGGAATCGTAACACATGACTGCCTACATGCACACGTCAATGACATTTATTCTTTGTGTTCAGCGGGGCAGACCAAAGCCACTTAGTACTGGCCAAAGTGTCAGAGGTCGGACCTTCTGCTTTAGGGCAGTGTCGTGACAATTAGGAACGTACCCATAGCTGAAATCCTTATTAACAACGGGATGAATAATGACTTTCAAATGTATTCTACTGAATAAGAACCCACATAGCACATTTTCTCTGGTCCAACTTTGACCCACGCAATCAGCATTTGCTTGGCCCACATGCTGCAGTGAATTACGGTACATGACTGGACCAAGACCCAATCCCAATTCTATTTCTGTACTTCTACCTCTTCCCATTCCGCTTGGCCCTTACAACCGAGGGTTAAGGGGAAGGGCTTCAAAACTTACCCCTAAGAATTGGGACAGCACTTCAACACCTGCACACGTCATCATATGTCATCGCGATCTCGTGCTTCATATGAGATCAGACGATCACGACTGCTGGAGTTATTCCAGTTGTGTTATTGTTTGGTGTTTATCTTCAGGAAATCACTGAAGGCGTATATTATGTTATCATAAAGATCTAATGTGGCAATAAGATCGTAACTATACTGTGTATTTACACAGTGGCCATATTTATCTATGTAAACACACGAAAACAACATTAACATTACAGCAGACACTGAAAAAAGCTCATTCCCAGCCACTAGACATTACTGACAGGGTATTCGAGTGTCATCGAGTGTCAGAATGTTGTGGGACTGCTGTACAGGAGTTATGATTATGGATTATAGATTGCGAAATTTAGCATTTTTTTTGCGTTTTTTTTTTAAAGCATGACAGTAAAACGTGAACGCGGTTATGAATATATTAAAACATATGTTTGTTTGTCGTAAAAATTTGTAATAATGACAAAAAATACTAATTTGTGGATCTCCTTACTTCCGGGTTCAGTTATCCTGCCGTTGTGGCAGGTGTATTCTGGGAAATTTTCTTTCCCCTCCGTTTTAAGCGTGGTCCTGAAAAATCTTCGTTCGAAGGGGTGTATACCCCTTGCCCTTAGCCCTACGCCTTCAAGCTAAAGAGAATTGAGACACCACTACCCCTTGACGTGAATGCACAAAACGAGGGGTAGTGGTAAGGGGAAGGGCTAAGGGGGAGAATTGGGATTGGGCTGGGTACCAGACAAGGGGCAAGCATAGACCATATCTGAGCCAAGTCTCAGCCAAGTTGACAACCCATAACTGGACCTGAACTGGGCCAGATATGTTGGTGTTTCACCACTGCAGTGAATTTGACCCATGCATTTTGCTTCATGGCCGTGCTTTTTCTTGAAGGGGCCTGATTGGTAAAATTTTTCTTTCCTCAAAAATAATTTTATGTATTTCAAAAGTGGGTCAAGATAGGACAAACCTACGTGGCTCACATATACATTTTTAACATCAGGGCCAAATACTACATTTGATATCTGAAGTCTTGAGTGCCGCCTATAAGATGGTGCCACCTCTGCCAAACCTGCGGCATGTTTAGCCCACATGTTGTATGCCAGTGCTGGACGAATGCCTGCTGTGCCAGATTTATGCCAAATCTGGACCAGAATTGTTTGCTACCTGGTACACAAGCATAGCCGGCCCTCCCTATAAGCGAACTAAGCGGCTGCTTAGGGCCCCGCCGCCACTAGGGGGCCCTCAGAACCCGCTATTGCTACAAGCCGTTTCCTTGCTGAAATTGTTTTTATTTGCGTATTTTACAAATTATCTTCATTGACAGTGCTTTAGTACTGAAATATTAATACATTTTCACTGAAAATAAAATAAAAGGTTGATATTGGGTTGAAATTGTGTTGGTGTGAAGGTCATATGATCAACAGCAAGCTCGCGGCATCTCATTTCTCACTTGCGTTCTGTGTTCTCGCGGCTCAAGTTTGTTCTTCCAATGTAACCTGCAAGACCGACAGGTCACTGCAAGAACGCGAATCCATGCACAGACGCAGCCTTTGCTTCATTGCCTGCCCCATTCATATACCTGATTTTTATTTTTATTTTTTCAAAATTGGACCGCGAAAATGAAATGAAACTAACGTTATTCTTCCGGCGTAGAAAAACTGATAGAGAAGAAACAAGCACAAAATCATTTCTAGCATCGCTTTTAAATGCTAATGATGATGTTAAAGACATTCTAATAACACATTTATCTAAAATAGGCAATTACAGATTAATAAACGTCGTCTACTCATAGGAAATATTTTATTTTTCCTGCTTTTACAGATTGTTTTTTTTTTTTTACTGAAATTCAATAGTCTTTCAGTCTTTCACTGACATATTTTGCACACTGGTAATATAATTTTTTTTTTTCTGAGACATGTTTATTAAAGTTATGTCCTAATTGAATTAATCATAGTTTAATATAAGCTCTGGAACCTGCATCTCAAATGTAAGGAACAGGGAAGGAGACTGAAAGAAATAATACATTTGTGTTTGGGCGTTAACATTAACCCAGTATTTGTTGCTTGTATTTTTTATGTTAACATTTATATTATTTACTTACTGATTTTATTATTTATGATTTTGTTGTTTTTTGTTTATTTATTTATTTTAGTTTTAACGTGTTTATTACTACAGTAAGTAATGCATTTTCACTTTTGGCTGATTATTGTTCAGTGTCGTTTCATTGCAGAATTTTTGCTTTTGGAATTGATTTATTTTTTTTAAAATCTCAACCTAGAATCTTTTATAGACTCTTTAATCTGTTCGCTAAATTAACAGAAGATGTTTTAAATACCACAGAAGGACGCGTAGTAGGAATCACTGTTTAATACTTAATTTTTGAAGCTACTAACAAAAACAGTGGTGTTTTAAAATGTCCAAAACATTCGCACAGTTATTAAGTAGAAGAAATCAAGCTTTGCTTTTCAGTTTCATTGATTGTGTTTAATAGTTATATAATCATTGTGGGCAGGTTTGCAGTGGCAATACTCTACTATTTAGAGCAAGGTAGGGCCCCAAAATTATTCTGCTTAGGGTCCCCAAATGTACAGGGGCGGCCCTGGAAACAAGCACTCATGAACCAACGTGACGCCACATGTATTTGCATTTATAAATAATGTGTGGCATAAAGGTTTTTTCAGATATATGCATTCATGTGTGTGTATTTATATATAAACAGTAAACATACACAGCACACACACATATATTAAATGGAAAACAATATATGAAACATTTCATTTATTTTGCACTATTTAAATTATTTTATTATTATTATTATTATTATTATTATTATTATCACCACTTTTCACTATATAAAATCATTGTGTGTGTGTGTGTGTGTATGTGTGTGAGAGAGAGAGAGACAGTAGGAGGAGGGCTCAGTCAGTCAGTCAGCCTCTGTGTTTTCATTGCCCGCTGAACCAGAGCGAGAGTTTTTTGTGAGGAGGGTAATGTGCTCACTCGCTGCTCTTTTCCTTTCATTTTTCCTTCTCTTTTGAAGAGGAAGTGCTGGGAATGATCAAGCGGAAGAGCCGAGTGTGGAAACATCTGGCCAGAGATCCTCCGAGAGCAGCTTTCTCTCGTTTCACTCCTTACAACCCTCCATTTCTCTTCATATCGCTGCTGAACATCACACTGCAGCAGAACAGAGCTTTCTTGGCAGCCTGTGTCCCTTTTAAGAACACTCGAGGAATAGTTGCTCATCCAAAACTCAAACTTCACTACTGTCACATTCACCATACACAATGTTACATGTGACTTTAAGTGCGTGCTTTTGATCAACTTTTGGGCTCAGATTGGTCATACTTTATTTTGATGGTCCGTTTGTTAAATTTAAGTTACGTTGCAACTAATTCTCATTAGATTATTAGTAGACTGTTAGGTTGGAGTTGGGGTTAGTGTAAGTCGACATGTACTTGCATAGTTTCTTATAATCAGTTAAATGTCTGTTGAATGTCAGTATCAACAGATATTAAGCAGACAGTCAACTAATACTCAAATGGACCATCAAAATAAAGTGTTACCCTCAGATTTTAGACATTTTAGTCAATTATATGTCAGCTAACTGAGTATTAGTAATGTATTTGCATACTGTTTGTTTTGGGTTTTGGTTAGTAGAATACACTGATATGCTGACGTAAATTTAATGGCCAGTAAAATGTTTGTTGGTGGACCATCAAAATAAAGAGCTAGCAGACACTATTAAGACCGTCTACTAATACTCTGAGGACTGCTAGTTATTTGTACTTTAGGTATTTTAGATATGTAGATACAAAGAAGTTAGTAGACCATCAAAAAAAGAGAAATTAAATAAAAAAAATGTAATTAAATAAATTAAACTGTTTGTTTTGTAAACTCTCAGAAAAAAATGGTGCAATGTTGTACCTGTCACGATCACCAGCGATCTGTGATGGTTTAATCGCTGGTGATTGTGACAGGTACAACATTGCACCATTTTTTTTCTGAGAGTTTACAAAACAAACAGTCACTGGGGCAGTACCTTTTTATGGAACAGAATTGTACCTAAAGACAAAGAAACAAATGTGTACTATTGCAGTTTGTATCTTTAAGGAGAGCATTTGTACCAGGGGGAACCAAAATGTCCCTTTGTTTTATTTGTTTTGTTTTATTTAGTGCTGTCTTGAGTAAGATATTTTATGTAAAAGATATTTACATGTAGTTCATGAGACAAAAAAGTAATCATAAAAATAACCCTGTTCAAAAGTTTGTAAATACTTAGTTTTTAATACATTCCTTTGTTCGTTTACTTTTCGGCTTAGTCCGTTTATTAATCAGGGGTCACCACAGCTGAATGAACCACCAACTTATTTTACTAAAATAAAATATGATTATGGCTTGATTTTTATTTATTTTATTAGGACAGTGCGGTCTGACTTTGATTGGACAAAAGTCTTGTCACTTAACACAAATAATGTCCAGTATTGAATGAGCTTCCCATGAGCTTGGAGGACTGCATCCACACATCTCTGCAATGACTCAAATAACTTATTAATGAAATCATCTGGAATGGCAAAGAAAGCGTTCCTGCAGGACTCCCAGAGTTCATCAAAATTCTTTGGACTCATCTTCAGTGTCTCCTCCTTCATCTTACCCCAGACATGCTCAATAATGTTCATGTCTGGTCACTGGGCTGGCCAAATCTGGAGCACCTTGACCTTCTTTGCTTTCAGGAGCTTTGATGTGGAGGCTGAAGTATGAGAGGGAGCGCTATCCTGCTGGAGAATCTGCCCTCTCCTGTGGTTTGTAATGTAATGGGCAGCACAAATGTCTTGATACCTCAGGCTGTTGATGATGCAGACACTCTGCAGATCTCTTGCACACCCCATACTGAATGTAACCCCAAACCATGATTTTTCTTCAGCAAGGGTAGTGTATATGTTCATATAATTTAAAATAACTATCACCAGAATTGATGCTGGAATTTTTGTCAGTAAAAGTGTATAAAATATATATATTTTGTGTGATTTTTCCCCCATTTATTCCTCCATTATTCCCCCTCCCATTTTTCCACTTTATTAAACTGACTCCCAACGATTAACAAACAAAACACTTGGACAGACGCTGCATTAATGTCACTGGAAGAACGTTTGTTCATAACTTTGAACTCTAGCCAGCGTTGTCCGCTCAGTGCTGGAGATTTGCCCTTTACTCCATTCCTCGGTTTAACTCTCTCCGACTCCGGTTATAAAAACAGGTGAGATTTTGTGTTGACAATGAAGCAGGAAGTCCCATAAAGGCCCAACAGGAAGCAGGATGCAGCGAGGATGTGCTCCTCTCTTTCCCTTTCATTCTCCTGCTCTCTCTTTCTCTCATTGTTCATTTAGTGTGTCTCTGTCTGACCGCTGAAACAACAGCCAGACCAGCACATAGACCATGATCAGCCGCACACAACCAGCACGTTCAGTATTAAACACACTTTAATACAATGCAATAACTCCATTAATAAAGCAGTGCATACAGTCAGAGAACAGATGTTTGTTTATATATTTATATAGCATGGGTAACACTTTATAATAACTACACACTATGAATCATTTGGTAAGCATTAGCAAATAGTTCATTCATTAATTGTTATAAGCATTAACTCGACATTAATAGATGTTAGTAAGCAATTTATAATTACATCTATAAATGCTCTATTCTTGACATGTATAATGTGCTTGATGATTGTGTTTTCATACTTTAAGTATTGTAGTATTTACAAACCAGGGATTCGAAAAATTGGTGTTTTTTTAGGATCATTAAGAATGCGCAAGTAAATGATTAATAAACTATTCAATTAACATTTTTATATTGTATTATTGAGGCATATATTATTAGTCACGGTAACACACTCTAAAAAATAAATATGTAAAATTTTCATAGATATTGTAATAAAGGAGTTGTCCAACACTTATGTACCTTTGTTATGAGAATTTCAATTGTACCATAAAAAGTACAGAACATTATCATAAGAGGTCTTTTCTGTACTATATAAGGTACAACTTTTACGAAGGTACAAAACTGTTCCTTAAGAAACATTATTTGTTCCACCGTGTACCTTTTTTCTCCAACCTATCTCACGTCAATTCGTAACTTTTGATTTGGTGGCTAATTCGTATGAATTCGTACGATCTAATTCGTACAATTTAGTACGATTTGCTCATCACCCAATGGCGGTTGGGTTTAGGGGTGGGGTTGAGTGCCACGCCTCCTTTTTAAATTCGAACATTTTCGCACGACTGAACTCGTACGAATTCATACGAATTAACCACTAAACTGGCAAAACGTAAAATGCTTACGTTTTCTCGTGAGATCAGGCTGAGAGTGAACAGTGTTGACACAAATCCAAATACTCCAAAACTTAATTTTAAATCTTATTATAACTTGAACAATGCATTAAAGCTGCAAGCAGCGATGAAAGGGACCTTTCACCCAGGCTACACTACAATAAAGACCAACCAAACTCTTTAGTGGTGAATATTTTCAGAATGTCATACCGTTACACAGTAAATCCCTTAATCAAAAGGATATTTTCATGAAGACTGCAAAAATAAGTGTAAAAATCTGTATTTAGTAAATTTTTGTCTGTATTTTGAATTACCAACATCTACACATCTTTTGTTACACACGTTAATACAGCCATATGCAGGTGGTGATGAGAAAGTTAGACAATGAACCAATGCTCATCACTAACAACTTTTCCCACTAACAACAAATGCCAACTGTGGAAAAAATGATCGCTAAAATGCTTATGATTAATCATTTATTATTCACGCTTCTGCCTTTGGATGTCTCTGGGACAAAGCAGCTGCATGAATGCTAAAGCTTTAAATAAAAGTGAAGCCATCAACAAAAGCCTGACCTCACTATGTTTACAAATACAAGCACAGCTGTTTAGAGCTCATTTCTGGTTAATGAAGGCAGAATTTACCCATATTTTGGATGAATGAGTGAGTGGTCTTTTCCGGAAAAATCCCGGAACGTCCTTGTTTGTGTAAACAGCGCTTTTTTGAATTTACCTGTAAAATCAATCCTGTAATTTTCTGGATATTTACTGGTTTTGCTGTGTGAAAGGGGCTATGGTGATTATGACAGTGTACTGTATATATATATATATATATATATATATATATATATATATATATATATACTCATACATTAATTCATTTCCCTTTGACTTAAGCCCCTTTCACACATACAGGCCTTTCCGAAAAATTTACCGGTGATTTTCCGGAAAGGGATCATGCATGAACAGGCTCTTTTTAAAAATACTGGTAAATTCGTTCAGGCAATTTTGCGGAAAGAAAAGTTGTAAAATCACCGGTAATTTCCGGAATACTGCTCTGTGTGAACGCTGAAGGAACATTGCGGGAAAGAGTGCGTTTACAATTAGAACGAGCTGACTTGTGACATCTACTCCAGCCAATCAGAACACTAAGACACATTCACATCCGTGCTGTTAATGAAAATAAAAGCCTTTAAATATTTTTTCCAGACACATTAAGCGGCTAGATGTTAGCGAGAGAACGTTTCTATCTTCCTTCTTAATGCCAACTGTGTAAATAGTTATCGATAAATTGCTTATGATAAAGCAATGTTTGTTTACCTTTAAGCTCCACTTCAGTTGCTTGACACGTGTGCATGTGAAGCAGCCAGTGAGCACCAGCACACACACACATACAGCATGTACATCACATGCGAAAGTGTTCCTCCATATGTGTTCATCGAAGTTGTTCTCAATACTTCTCCATCCACAGAATTTGTAATGTTGTCAAATGTGTAAACATTTAGCTGCGGTTTGCGCTTCTGCCTTTGGCTGTCTCTGGGAGAAAGCAGCTGCATGAATGCTAAAGCTTTAAATAAAAGTGAACTCATCAACGAAATCCTGACCCCTTTTATGTTTACAAATACAAGAGCAGCCGTTTAGAGCTCATTTCTGGTTAATGATGGCAGAATTTACCTGTATTTTGGAATAGATGTGTGAATGTTTTTTTGCGGAAAAATTCTGGAGCGTCCTGACCTGTGTGAACAGCGCTTTTTTAAATTTATCAGTAAAGTCGTTCTGCTAATTTTCCAGTTATTTACCGAAATTAATGTGTGAAAGGAGTTTTACTGTTAAGGACAAACAACACATCAGGGGTTTGGGCAAAAATAAAGACAGTTTGTTTAAATAAAAGTCAACAAAGGCAGGCTGCCGCACGCTGGACGTTGGTCGATGCGCAGCACTGCAAAGGATAACAAATGCTCAGATTGGAGTGGAAGCCTGCAGGGAAGGTTAGCCAGGTGGCTGATCAGGTGAGCTGGTGTAAGGCGACAACCCCGGCTAGGGGATTAGTTCCATGGACGACTCTTGAGAGCTGGTAGTCGTCGGGCAGAGAAGGAATACAGGTGAGCTCTGCAAACAAGTAACACGCACACAAGACAGGACTCGACAACACTAGACAAACTACTTTGGTGATAGAAGCACAGTGGCAACCAGAGTGATCAGACAAAACAGTGAATGATAATGCTCTTCCAGCTGCAACCCATCACTGGGAAACATCCAAACACACTCATTTGTTCACCTATACCACATGTCTTTGGACTTATGGGGCAAACCAGAGCACCCAGAGGAAACCCACTGAAACACGGGGAGAACATGCAAACTCCACACAGAAATGCCAACTGACCCAGCTGAGGCTCAAACCAGTGACCTTCTTGCTGTGAGGCGACAGTGCTAACCACTGAGCCACCGTGTTGGTGGAATCATTTATAACACAGGTAACACAACGAAAGGCGTTTGAGAAGAGCAGGAGAACGTTTCCCAGACCCTCGTGACTGTTGAGTAAATGAAGTGTTTGAGAGGAGCGGTGTAAGAGGAAGAGGAGGAGGGCAGATTGCTGAGCTGCGCTGGAGTGAGAGTGTAAGAAGTGACTGGAGGAGTGAATGAAGTGATGATGGAGGAGAGAAGGACAGAAGGAGATCATCCTGTAACTGGTTTTGTGGCGCGAGGTCAAAGTCAAGCCTGACATCTGAAATGGAGATGAAGTGAGTTTCTGGCCTGATGCCGGAGAAGCAGAGCAGAGACGACCTTCCAGAACACAGAAGAAGACCAGCAGAGATGAGAGAAAACAATCAGCTGCTTTACGACACACACACATATGCATACACACACACGTATACATGCATACACACACACACATGTACGCATTCAAAACGCATGTACACAAACCACACACGTAAGCACACATGCATGCATATACAAATTCACACACACACATACACCCGCATCCATGTATGTATACACACACAGACATGCACACACACACTCACATACACACAGACACGCCCACGCATGTACAGTCAGAAACACACACGTACAAATGCACGCATGGATGCACACACATGCATGCGTATACAAATTCACACACACACACACACACACATACACCCTCATCCATGTATGTATACACACAGACATGCACACACACAACCATACACACAAACATGCAGACAAATGTAGTCAGAAACACACAAGCATGCGCACACACACACACATACACATGCTTGTATATATGTATGCACACACACATACAAACGCATACATATTTGCATGCACCCATACGCACACACACATGAATATACACATGCACACACACACAAACACTCAAGTACACGCACACACACGCGAATACACTTACACATGTGCATGCACACACCCGCATCCGTATATGTATACACGCACACAACCATACACATAGACATGCACGCACACACATGCAGTCAGAAACACACAAACACATGAATATACACACGCACATGCACACACACATACACATGCATGCATGCATATACACATGAATATACACAAACAAACAAGTACACACGCATACACCCACATCCATGTATGTATATACACACACAGATACACTGACATGAACACACACACACGTACACACATGTACGATCAGAAACACACAAGCATGCATGCACACACATATGAATATACACATGCACACACACAAACACTCAAGCATGCCCATACACATGAGCGTGTGCACACACGCTCACATACATCCAATTCCATGTATACACACACACACACACAACCATACACACAGACACGCACACACACCCACACACGCATGCACGGTAAGAAACACACAAGCACACACACACACACACACACATGAATATACACATGCACATCCTTGCACACATACACATGCATGCATGTACACATGCACACACACACACATACAAACACATGTATATATGCATGCACACACACACACTCAAAGACACACATGCACGCTCATACACACAAACATCCACATACACACACATGCACGCACACAAACATCCACAAACATCCATTAACACATGCACACACACACACACATATTTACACACACTCACACAGAGATGCACACATTCACGCTCACACACTCAAACACACAGGCATCTGCATGCATGCACACACACGTGCACGCATGCACGCAAACATGCACACACATCCACTAGCATATACGCACACACACATATATGCACACACATACTCACACACACAGAGAGGCATGCGCACGCACTCACACTCAAGGGTTGCACTAATGAATACGCAATGTTAACACTCCTGTTGACTAACAAAGCAAAAATGACCAGTGATGATGGCGTCATGGTGGGGCAGTAGGTAGCACGATCGCCTCACAGCAAGAAGGTCACTGGTTCGAGTCTCGACTGGCATTTCTGTGTGGAGTTTGCATGTTCTCCCCATGTTGGCGAGGGTTTCCTCATGCGTGAATGAGTGTGTATGGATGTTTGCAGCTGGAAAGGCATTCACTGCGTAAAACATATGCTGGATAAGTTGGCAGTTCATTCCGCTGTGGCGACCCTTGATGAGCCGAAAGAAAATGAATGAATGAATGAAATTGGCCATAGTGTATAAGTGTATATGGGTGTTTCCCAATACTGGATTGTGGCTGGAAGGGCATCCGATGCGTTAACATATCCTGGAATAGCTGGCGGTTTATTCCGCTGTGGCGACCTCTCAGATAGAGACTAATCTGAAGGAAAATGAATGAATGAAATAAGACAAAACTGATGATTTTACTTCAGCTGAGAGTCTAAACAAGCACTAGCCGAGGCTGAGTAATGTGTGTGTTCATGAATGATCTCACAGCTTTATCCAGCATGTGAAGGTGATGACGTGCAGCTCATGCGTGTAACCGATCTGATGTGTGTCTGTGGCAGATCTCCATCTGGATCCAAAGCGGATCATTCAATGCTAATCCCACAAGTGATGTGTCATGAATATGGAGTTTAGCAGCTGAAATCCTCAGGGAAGACGTCAGCTAATAATAGATACAGTACAGACACGGAGACGTGAGGAGAACCAGGAGAATACAAACCTACAAATGACAGACACAAATGATTATTGGATGAGATTGTTAATTAAATGAATAATTTTAAACCTCTTTATGATGTTAAGGTAACACATTTAGCACTTCAGTGCTGTGAAAAAGTATTTGCCCCTTACTGATTTCTTATTTTTTGCATGTTTGTCACTCTTTAATGTTTCAGATAATCAATCTAATTGAAATATTAGTCAAAGATAACACAAGTAAACACATCATGCAGTTTTAAATGAAGGTTTTTGTTATTAAAGGAAAACAAAATACAAAATTACATAGCCTTGTGTGAAAAAGTTTGTGCCCCCTGTACTTAACTCACACCTGAGTTCAGTATATGTAGCCACACCCCGCTCTGATTACTGCCACACCTGTTCACAAAGAAGAAATCACTTAAATAGGACCTGTCTAAGTGAAGTAGACCAAAAGATCCTCAAAATCTAGACATCATGTAGAGAGCTAAATGAATAATAATAATAAAAAACTAATAAGAAAGAATTAATTGAATTCTATCAGTCTGGAAAAGGTTAAAAAGCCATTTCTAAAGCTTTGGCAAAACCATGGAACAGAGAAGAACCTTTCCAGGAGTGGCCGGCCAACCAAAATTACTCTAAGAGCACAGCAACAACTCATCAGAGAGGTCACAATAGACCCCACAAAAACATGAGAAATTCTGCAGGCCTCACTTGCCTCTGTTATGGTGAGTGTTCATGACTTCCCCATAAGAAAGAGACTGGGCTGAGTTTCAAGATGAAAACCACTGCTGAGTGAAAAGAACATAAAGGCTCATCCAAAACATCTTGGTGATCCTCAAGACTCTTAAGAACATGCTCTGTGGACTGATAGTTTAACTTGTTGGAAAGTATGTGTCCCTTTATGTCTGCCATAAAAGTAACACCACGTTTTAGAAAAAGAGCATCATACCAGCAGTAAAATGTGGTGGTGTTAGTGTAATGGTCTGGGGCTGATTTGTTGCTTCAGGACCTGGAAGACTTGCTATAATAAATGGAACCATGAATTCTGCTGTTTATCAAAATATCCTGAAGGAGATTGTCCGGCCATCTGTTAGTGACCTCAAGCTGAAGCGAACTTTGGTTCTGCAGCAGGACAGTGATCCAAAGCACAACAGCAAATCCACTTCTGAATGGCTGATGAAAAGCATAATGAAGGCTTTGGAGTGGCCTAGTCAAAGTCCTGACCTGAATCCAATTGAGATGCTGTGGCATGACCCTATGTTTTCTCACATTAGAAACACTCTAATGTGGCTGAATTACAACAATTCTGGAAAAGATGTAAAAGCCAAAATTCCTCCACAGTGTTGCAACTGACTTTTTGAAATTTATTGAAAACTATCGATTGCAGTTGTTAGCCCAGAGAAGTCAATGGCGCTTCTGGACACTGTTAACATAGGGCTTCTTTTTAACACAGAACCGTTTTAACTGGCATTTGTGGATGTAACTACGTATTGTGGTACTTGACAAGGGTTTGCCAAAGTAGTCCTGACCCCATGTGGTGATATCGCTTATAGATGAATGAGGATTCTTGATGCAGTGTCGTCTGAGGGATCAGAGATCTTGATTGTTCAGCTTAGGCTTGCTCCCTTGTCCTTTACAAACTGAAATTTCTCCAGATTCCTTTAATTTTTAAAAGACGTTATGCACTGATGAAGGTGAAATATACAAATGTCTTCCTGTCTTTCTTTTAGGAACATCGATTTTAAACATCTCAAGAATTGTCTCACATATTTATTGGCAAACTGGCAATCCTCTGCCCATTTTTGCTCCTAGAGGACTAGACCAGGGATCACCAAACTTGTTCCTGGAGGTTCGGTGTCCTGCAGATTTTAGCTCCAACCCTAATCAAACACTCCTGAACAAGCTAATACTTCAAACATCCAGGCAGGTGTTTTGAGACAAGTTGGAGCTTTCACCCGTTTCCTCTTCCTATCAGTAATTTGTAAAAACCCTCTGTCGTGAAAACCCGTTTCGAGTTTCTTCGGCCTTTGAGTCCGAGCTGATGCATATTATCTTTATCGCTCTTTATTTATTTATTGCGCATTATTTTTGTGTGCTCATGACTGGTGTGCATGTGCGCGTCAGAGAGCCGACAGGTCGGACGGGTTATTGAGGAGAGATGCGCCCGCAGGGGGAAAAGCATGCACACACACTGATATGAGGGTAATGGAAAGGAGAAACAGAATGAGAAATGGACGGACGGGAGGCAAATAAACATCAGAAGAAAGGAAAAGAAGGAATGAGACGCAGGTGTTGAAGAATCACAGAGAAAAAGTTACAAACAAAGCCTGCAGTCGGATCTTGCTTATGCTGCAATGAAGATGTTGTCATTACCGCGCCATTAAGATCAAGCTTTTCACCGTTTTAATAGCGAAATAATGAGCGCTATTTAACATGGACAGATGTTGCGGACAGATGTTTTTATTTTCTTTAAGAGGGAATCACTTGCACCTTAGTTAAATGACTTAAACTGTGTGTCTTGAACCGACATGTGGGAGTCGCAAGTTCAGACGAAAGTTTCTTCAAGGGAGAGTTGAAGGGGAGAAAAAAAAATGACAATTCTGTCATCGTTTACTCACCCTGATGTTGATCCACACCCAAATGACTTTCTTTCATCCATGAAGCACAAAACCAGAAAGAGAGCTCTGTTTCATACTGCTACAAAGAAGCATATTTAAGCAATGAACTGAAAAAAGCAACCCAGGCTCATTCGGAAAACGTAGTCCCATGTACGTTTCTGGATGCCGCGAAATACGTCCCGGGAGGAACGTCTTTTTGCACTTTGTGGGGTTTATTTATAAACTAATTTCGAGAGGATCACGTGCTTATGATTGAACACAGCTGGTACCACATCAGCTCTGCATATTGCACCAATCAGACTAATCCATTACCAGAGCTTTCTACTCCGGTCATCTTCATCTTGAAGAATCCCCCCTTCCACCCCAACTCCTCCCCTTCTCCTATAGGGCGGCACGGCGGCCCAGTGGTTAGCACTGTTGCCTCACAGCAAAAACACAGCTGGTTCGGCCTCTCCCCGAGTCAGTTGGCATTTCTATGTGGCGTTTGCATGTTCCCCCCGTGTTCGCGTGGGTTTTCCCCGGGTCCTCCGGTTTCCTCCCACTGTCCAAAAAACATACTACATAAGTAAATTGACTACTTTTAAATAGCATCTTAAAGCAACTCTAGTCAGATATATTTCAGCATGTTCACAAGCGGGGGGAGTTCTCGAGGCTTACCTGAGCTCAAACTCTCCTCTCGCCCTTTAAACGGGAGGGAGCCCCGGGCTCGAGGATATTCTGAGCTCAGGGCTCTCTCCTGGGACAGCATGCCAAATACGCTTTATAATCAATCATCAGCTAAGTGTGAACTCTTGAATTGTTTTTGCGAATCCACGAGAGCCCGTTCTCTCGAGAGTGGCGTTCACGCCTGCTATTCTCGTGTAAACCCATCAGAGGCTGCTGTTGACTGACTGTTTGACTGACTGAATCGACTGACCCACCCTTAAGGAACATCGTATTTAAACATCTCAAGAATTTCTCACATATTTGTTGGCAAACTGGCGATCCTCAACCCATTTTTGCTCCTAAAGGACTAGACCAGGGATCACCAAACTTCACCAAACTCCTCCTTCTCTAAACCCAACCAAAATATTATCGACTGACCCACCCACACACTTCCCTAAATCCAACCAACAATTTTCAAAAGTGTGGTGGTATAAGTGTGATGGTCTGGGGGCTGATTTGTTGCTTCAGGACCTGGAAGACTTGCTGTAATAAATGAAATGCTGTTTACCAAAATATTCTGAAGGAGAACGTCTGGCCATCTGTTAGTGACCTCAAGCTGAAGCGAACTTTGGTTCTGCAGCAGGACAGTGCTCCAGAGCACACCAGCAAGTCCACTTCTGAATGGCTGAAGAAAAACATAATGAAGGTTTTGGAGTGGCCTAGTCAAAGTCCTTACCTGAATCCAGTCGAGATGCTGTGGCATGACCCTATGTTTTCTCACATTAGAAACCCTCTAATGTGGCTGAATTACAACAATTCTGGAAAAGATGAGAAGGCCAAAATTCCTCCACAGTGTTGCAACAGACTTCTTGCAATTTATTGAAAACTATTGATTGCAGATGTTAGCCCAGAGAAGTCAATGGCGCTTCTGGACACTGTTAACATAGGGCTTCTTTTTGGCAAAGTACAGTTTAAACTGGCATTTGTGGATGTAACTACGTATTGTGGTATTTGACAAGGGTTTGCCAAAGTAGTCCTGAACCCACGTGGTGATATCGCTTTTAGATGAATGAGGATTATTAATGCAGTGCCATCTGATGGATCAGAGATCTTGATTGTTCAGCTTAGGCTTGCGCCCTTGTGCGTTACACACTGAAATTTCTCCAGATTCCTTGAATATTTTAAAGACGCATTGATGAAGGTGAAATATCCAAATGTCTTCTTGTCTTTCTTTGAGGAACATCGTTTTTAAACATCTCAATAATTTTCTCACATATTTGTTGGCAAACTGGCAATCCTCTGCCCATTTTTGCTCCTAAAGGACTAGACCAGGGATCACCAAACTTCACCAAACTCCTCCTTCCCTAAACCCAACCAAAATGTTATCGACTGACCCACCCACACACTTCCCTAAATCCAACCAACAATTTTCAAAAGTAATCCAGAAAAAAAGAAAAGCCCTCATCTCATTTTTACCACGTTTTCAAATTTTACCACATTCTCACCCTGTTATTTACTGGTTTATTTTATTTTTTGCATTCTTTTTTGTCTCACCTGCTTTCTGGAACCGCTCTTCACCGGACTCCAACCCCGTCGTCGTGGTCAACTCCTCTCTGCGTCTCAAGTTCGCCGACGTACATGGCGAGCTCCACACAAAGGTAAGCGGTCAGCTAGTAAGCACGAAAAGGAACTGCATCATACCGCCCTCTAGCGTTTGTTTAAAAAATTAAACGCAGCCATACGTACCTCTGACTATATTATGTGCGGTCTCCAGAAATGTACATGGGACTACGTTTTCAGAATGACCCTGTTGGATAAAGGATTGTTACAAAAATAAAAAAACACACTGAGTTAGCATGTGTTATTATATAACAAGCTCCAACTTTAATGATAATTATACCTGAAAAGACTATAGTAATTTATAGTAAATACTATAATAACTTTTGAACTACGTTGTAGCAAATTACTTGAATGAATTTGTTCTGGTGATGCTCGAGTCACTACACTGAGAACAAAACTCATGAATCAAATAAACTTTTTGAGTCACTGTAACTGATTAAAATATTAAGTCAAACTTTGTATAACTTAAATATATGTAGTTGAAACCTGATTAACTTATTAAATTAAGTTAAAACAACATAAAATATGTATTTACAATAAATATCTTAAAATCTAGTATATTTGAACGTAGAAGACAGGATGGCTTGAAGAATATGAGTCACGCCGAACAATTCTCTCTCTTGCTGACTTCTGTTATCGTGTTCATTCTTGCACACTTAACCCATGACTTGCACAATCTATCTACAGTGAGTGTCCCGCACACATACAAGAGCTTCTGACATGCTATTAAAAGCAGATATTTTAATTTCCTAGACATATTCCCTGTAATAGCTTGCTTGTTCTTCAATTACATGTGTCGGCGCCTCCTGAGGCCCGGAGGCCTAAGGGAGAAGCCTGGGCCTGGATTTGGAGCTGCTCTGGGTTGGGTTCAAGTCCCTTGAGGCCCAGGTGAAGCAGTAAAAGCCCAAACACCACACTACCTCAGATCACCTTCACAGAGCTCAAACTAGAGAGAGAGAGAGAAGGTGATCTGAATGTGTATTCTCTCTCTCTCTCTCTCTCTCTCTCTCTCTCTATCTCTCTGTCTTTCTCTCGCCCCGCCGCTGGCATGCGATCAGCACAAGCATGCATGCACTTGCCCTTCCTAAAGTGTAGCACGGTGAAATAATCTGTGGGCCGCAGCAGGGATTCACAGTCAGATGACACAAAGGCGTCCTTGTGCTTCCTGTAGATGCTCTGGAACGGGAACATTCAACATAATGGTGCTAATAACTGTCTCGGATATCAAAGCGAAGAGTCATGACACTCTTTCAAGAGGTTTAGGAGGTCTGATTCTGCAATTGTGCATGTTGATGGCATCTTCGCACATGGATCTGAACGTTGAATAAGCACACTTTTGCTGCTTGTTCAAAGTACTTACTTAAAATGAGTTGAAAAAACACAATTCTTATGTTTTTTGGGCCAACTTAAATGTTTTATGTTTGAGAATGTTAAGATTATGTTACATTAAGAGCTGTTTTTTGAAGTCGGAAATTTGACAATACAATTTCTCTATAATTGTGTCACCCAATCAGCAGCTCTGCAGGCTTGCATATGCAGCATTCTGCATGGGGATGATTGAGAGGCCATGATCGTAAGGCCCGATAGAGGGAATTTGGCCAGGACACCAGTGTTACACCCCTACTCTTTATGAGAAATGCCATGGGATTTTAAATGACCACAGACAGTCAGCATCTCAGTTTAACCTCTCATTCGAAAGACGGTGCTTACTGACAGTATAGTGTCCCCTTCACTATACTGGGGCATTAGGACTCACAGACCACAGGTTGAGCGCCCCCTGCTGACCTCACTAACACCACTTCCAATAGCAACCTAGTTTT
>CAIGQQ010031690.1:0-20260 GCA_903798035.1 Danio albolineatus
CATTTATTGGGTTTTACAGTACTCAGTTGGTTTGAGTTCTCTTCATTCATTGCGTTTTACTGTGCTCAAATTGCTTCATTTACTCAAATGGATTAAGTTCACAGTACTCGAAAGGATTAGTTTTTGAACTCAAATAGTTTGTTGCAATTGGCTTCCTCAAATGGTTTAAGTTAACTTTGTGGGGTTTACAGTATATATATACTTTATTACCTGCCATAATTCAATCATCAATAAACAATAACAAAGAATGACTATTTACATTAACTAGTTAAGGAATATGAATAAGTGCTATAACAGATGTAATCTTCATGGTTTTCATAATACAATAATTAACAGTAACTAATGGTCTGAAGCAGTCTGAAACTGACTGAAATATCAGACTGAGTATAACAACCTAAAAAAAATACATCTTTCACACACGCTAACGCCATAATTTACCATTTAATTTTTTAAAATGGTTTATACTGTGTGATTTATGAGCTGCTTTCCTTATGGGACCAAAACAATGTCCCCACAAGGTCAAAATATATCAGTTTTGCTATACTTATGGGGACGTTTGGTGTACAAGGAATGCAAGGCACACACAGAGAGACTGAGACAGACCCACACATAAGCAACCACACAAAGAGACTGAGACACAAACACACATAATAAGAGAGACTGAGATACACACAGACACACAAAGAGAGAAACACAGACACATAGAGAGAAACACACACAGACATACACAAAGACAAACAGACAGACATACACACAGAAAGAAACACACAGACACACACAGAAAGAAACAGACACACACATACACACAAATAAAGGAGAGAAACACGTTGTCTCCGTCATCTCATGTCTCTGTTGTGTAGAAGTCTCTAAAGCAGCATTAAAGAGACCTGACGAGTCGTGACTGCGGATAGAGTTCAAGTCTGAGGTCACTTTCACACTCACAGACACTGGCCGGGCTGAAGGAAAGCCTTTCGGTGTCCTCAGAGCGCCAGCATCCCTCTCTTCCGCATTCCGTCTCTTAAGGCACAGGAGCGCAGGAAGTTAATGAGTGTAAACCTGAAAAGTGAGCGGTAGGAGCTGATTCAGTGCCAGCTTGGTTTCAGGCGTTCTGAAATCAAAGTCAGGGCCGCCGCAGCCACACAGGAAGAGTTGGACGGCAGGAGTTTAGCAGCGGAAGAGCTGCGCGGATCGGGTCTTGAAGTCGGGGATGCCCGCTGGCCGTTTCTGTTCAAACATTTGAAAGGATTAACCTGCCGTGCGGCGCTCGCATCGCCAGGGCATGTGGCGGGATTCCTGTTTCAGGCTTCCTGTTTCTCCTGACGTTGAGGAAATTTTCGGCGGTGAGCGAACTCCCCACGCTGTGATCAAAACGCACGTATATACCTGGATCAGCAAAACATTGAGGAGAGACAAGCCTCACACTTTCCAGGCACAAATATGAGAGGATAAACAGTACACAGCCGCGAGTCAAGATCATGTTAATGGAGCAGCCCGTCAACAAGCTGAAGTGAAGGAGAGTTCAGTGCCGGAAACACAGAGTCAAGAAGCTTCTATGGCCCGTTTCCACTGAGAGGTACAGTACAGTACGGGTCATCTTCATCAAGCTTGCGTTTCCACTGGCAAAAGGGTATCCTTTTGATGGGCGTGCAGTGTTTCCTCCAGGATTTTTTCCAGCTGTGGCGGCAGACAAGGGCGTAAATCTCATTTAACACTAGGGGGGGTCAATAAATATACCATTTCCCTTGAGCATTTTTTTGAAGGGGACACAAATAATACAGTCAAACTGTACTTATAAAGATACGTCCTCACAGTTAAACACTTTGGCTCTGTCATTATTATTGCAGCATGGAGATTGTCATTATGGTTATTTTCAAAGTGTTTCTCAGGTTCAATCACAGCAGATTTTTCTTCAGATTATTTCTGGTGTGTACGGTCAGCTGACTGACTCCTGAAGCAGAGGAAATGCAGAAAAAGATGTTCTCTACACTCATAATAATAACTTGTTTACATTACACTTGTTAATGGACAGATCATCCTGTAAACGGGTGAGCCTGTGAGGTTCATCTGCTGAACAGCCACAACTCTAAAAACATTAAAGAAATTGCTCATCCAAATAAAAACTCTGTCATTATCCCTTCACATCTGACTGACCCTGCTCTGCCTGTCCCTCAATATTCTCCTTCTCCTTTGCCTTTGATTGACATTGTGACATTTGCAACAATTTCGAAAACTCTTTGTTCACATTGTCATTATGGGGAGTTGTGTGTAGAATGTTGAGGAAATAAAGGAATTTAATCCACTTTGGAATAAGACTTTAACATAAAAAAAAAATGTGAAAAAAGTGAAGCGCTACAATACTTTCCAGATGCACTGTTTTATAGAAAATACTGTGATAAATTCCTTGATCTGTAGCTTCATATGAGGACTGGTGATTTCAGTGTTCTGGAATCACAATGTAATTGTTTGGTTGAGAGGTGACAGGTATGAGCTGGGCTTCAAACATTGCAATACTACCGACAATAGACTGATTTTACGCTGCCACCATTTTAGACAGCGAAATCGAGGCTGCGGTGGGAAGATAACCGGAAGTATTGCTTGAGTCACACAGGAATGTTGCGTACCTGACTGTATATCTTATCAGCGAAGAGAAAGTGACACATATTTATACTTTCACCGCCTTCCGACTGACCCAAAGGTCCATTCTGAATGAATAGTGAAAATAAAAAGGGATATCAGATCTCATTTTCAGCCAAGTTAATGGAAATGGCTCTAGTTAGCTAAAGTTTTCTTGCCCAAACACACGGTTTAGATGCCATTTATCAAACTCCAGTTAATGAACTGCTTCTTTCACTATATTAGACTCGTCACGATACAAAATTTCGGTTCTGAATGTAAAAGAACCTCCGTTTCCAGTCAACATTTAAGACACTGTTTATGGTGTTCTTAAACAGCGTTGATTTGCTGTTGTGTTCAGCAGTGCTAAACAGAAATGACTGTGATTGGCCGTGACGGTCATCAGTTCACCACACTTGCGGCACTTCGTTGATGTTTACCGTGTGCAAACACAAACAAGCGATCCGCTTGATGAGTCGACTGATCTTCACGGCTTTAAAATGATCTAGTGTCTGTCTATCTGTGTGCAATCTGTGAAGAGTGGTTAAATGATGACCGTCACAGCCAATCACAGTCATTTCTGTTGAGCACTGGTGAATACTGTGGCAAATCAGCTGTTTATAAACGTGCTCAGTGGCGCTTAAATGTTAACGGGACATGGACGTTTTTAAAACTTTAGTACCGAAACAACACTATTACAGACAACACAGGGGTGTGCTACAGGGGACTGGAGTGTTTTATCTCTCTCCGGGTTACATAGGCTGAAGCAGGGAAGCCCCCACAGTGTTTACCTGCTGCCATGAACTGAAGTCTAGAAGGACACTTAAGCGTATTACTCTTAAAATGTCATTGTTTGTTGCCTAATATGCTTTTAATTGTTTAAATTAAACTGAACTGAATGATTTTAATGTGATATTTACACCATTTCTGCATTTTGAGATCGTGGCAACAGCTGGAGGTGTGTAGTCCACAGCATGTTGTTGCAATGTTTACAGTGCTGATCCTATACTTCCGGATTTCTTCCCACTGCAGCCTCACTTTCGTGTCTTTAAATGGCACCCGCGTGAAATAAGCGTATAGCCAGAATATAAATGATGTTATACTTCCACAAATTTATGTGACAAGAAAATATATTTTAATAATTTCATGTGCAAAATTGACTTGGCACTTTTAATCGGTTCTTCGCTGCCAGAAACGATGAAGAGTGAACAGCATTCACTTCCAACAGGTGATGATTTCCGAGACTCCGCGGGCGACTGAAGAAGGGAAGACGGGAGAAAGGGGATATGAGAGCGAGTGACACATCTGAGGAAAACAAAGCCCTCGTCTCTCTCTCTCCCAGCTCAAGCCTCCAGGAGAAACATGCTACGCTAATTGCCGCTTCAACACAGCCCTGAGACTTAACACCATTTCACATTCTCTCATCAAAGAAAACACATGCTCAACTTTATGAAATTTTCATTCAGTATATTCACTTTCTTCTGTCTTTTTTTCTACCTCTATCTCCCCTTAAAACAACTGCCACCAAAAAAAGGGGGGAGAGAGAACGCGAGAGTGTTTTGCAGGACCGTTTCCTTCCTGCCTGGAAGCCCTACAGTAACTCTTTAGATCAAACTTAAAGAACTTCTACATCTGCCAGGAGCAAGAGAAAAACACCAGGAAGAAGAAAAGAGAGGGGGGAAAGCCACGATCAACATCAGGCAGGTTTGAGAATTTACTGGAGACCTGATGGAGATCTGGAAACTAATTACTGAAACAGTGTGTGGGAAGGAAAGACAACAAACGTTAAGTCGAAGCATCTTCCGTCCCGGCGGACAGTGTAAATAAGCTTGCTGCTCACCACTGATTGCCGGGGAAGAGTTTCATCATAAATTCCCCCGTCACTCACAAAGAAGTGCAATTAACACAAAGCCCAAACAGATGCCTTTAAAAAAGCAATACTGAGGCAAACTGAATTTCCCCATAAAAATAAAAAGCTTCTAAGGGTGCTTTCACACCTGCCTTATTTAGATCGGTAGAATCGCACTGGAGTTCGTTTTCCCTAATGGTGCGATTCGTTTGGGCAGGTGTGAATGTAGCAGCCGCACTCGGGTGCACACCAAAAGCGGACCAAAAAAACTGTACCGAGACCTACTTGAGGTGGTCTTGGTACACTTTCGAACAAATCATGGAGCAGTGAGAACATGATTTGAACGAAGGCCCTGTTTACACTAATGCGTTTTCGTTTTAAAACGCATAAGTTTTGCTACGGTTACGCCATCCGTCCACACTACGCCGGAGTTTTCGAGTCCCGAAAACGGAGCGTTTTGGAAACGCTGGAGAGGCCGTTTTCATTCTAAAACGCTGCTGCTCCGTCTCAGTGTGGATGGGGGGAAACGGAGACAACTGAAAACGGAGGAGTGGCTGCTGAGATTCGCTACTTGACTGGCGTAACCGTAGCAAAACGTATGCGTTTTAAAACTGAAACAATTCGACATTTTTTCGATAGCCATGGATGTTTTATATTAATTTGTTACTTTAAGTAACAACTCGACTTCGTCGTCTGTCCACAAAAAGACCTCTCTTGTTTTCTTTGCCATCGCGTTCATCGTTCAACCAGCGTTTGTTGACTAACAATAACCAAATGGCGAGCGAGACACGTGCTTCCTGTTTATGCTTGAACGCGCATGCCCAGAGTGCGCGAATGGTCACATGATATAAAAAAGTAAAAAGTACTGCGACTTTTTGGACTAATCCAGCTGCCGTAGTCCGATGCGCTGTCCCATCTTATGGGGTTTGGAGGACAAATATTTGTTCGCAAAGCTTTACCAACAGTTTTAAACAGAGAGAGAGCACACCGCCCAAAGCACACCGCCAAAATATCAATGGAGTGGTTTCACAACAACTCTGTGAATGTCCTTGAGTGGCCCAGCCAGAGCCCAGATCTAAATCCTATTGAACATCTCTGAAGAGATCTGAAAATGGCAGTAGACCGTCACTTCCCATCCAACCTGATAGAGCTTGAGAGGTACTGCAAAAAGAAACGGGCAAAAACTCCCAAAGACAGGTGTGCCGAGCTTGTGGCGTCATATTCAAACAGACTTGAGGCTGTAATTGCTGCCAAAGTATTGAGCACAGGCTGTGAATACTGATGTACATGTGATTTTTCAGGGTCTTTTATAATTCATTCATTCATTTTCTTTTCGGCTTAGTCCCTTTATTAATCCGGCGTCGCCACAGCGGAATGAACCACCAACTTATCCAGCATTTGTTTTACGCAGCGGATGCCCTTCCAGCCGCAACCCATCTCTGGGAAACATCCCTACATTCTCATTCACACACATACACTACAGACAATTTAGGTTACCCAATTCACCTGTACCGCATATCTTTGGACTGTGGGGGAAACCGGAGCACCCGGAGGAAACCCACGCAACCACGGGGAGAACATGCAAACTCCACACAGAAATGCCAACTGGCCCAGCCGGGGATCGAACCAGCAACCTTCTTGCTGTGAGGCGAACGTGCTACTCACTACGCCACCGTGGCACCGTCTTTTATAATAATTTTTTTTTATAAATTTGCAACAATTTCAAAAATCTGTTCACAGTATCATTATGAGGGATTGTGTGTAGAATGTTCAGGAAATAATTCAATTGAATCCATTTTGTGCTCCATTTTAATCCATCAAATAAGGCTGTAACAAAAATTTTTTAAATTAAAAGTTAGGCGCTACAAATATTTTCCCGATGCACTGTACATCTGTGCATATTGATCAATAATAATTTTTTTATACAAGAAGAGTCATACCAGCTCTTTCAGGTCCAAAACAAGTGATCCTATTAAATTTATAAGCAGCTAATAATTGACATTTTCAACAGTGTAAAGCTGATCCGACAGGTATTTTAAACCTGAAACTTCACAGTTCTGGAGACACAACAGACTTGTTTTACATCTTGTAGAAGGGCCAAAATTGGAGCCCTTTAAATCCTGCCACCTTCATTTTTAGGAATGACGAGCAGCTTTTCTGCCGGGCATCTCTTAAAAAAATAAATGAATAAATGTTTCAGGGAAATGGCGTCTGTGAGTGTTAAAGCGGGTAGCGTTTTTCTCCCCCTCCATTCAGTCATCCATCAGAGAGGTGGGTGTTGTTTCTGGCCCAACATGTCTAACGCACCAGGATAAATCACTCACAGTGATTTCAGGGTCCAGTGTTTAAATAATTAAACAGCTTTAATTTATCAGGATTTAGCACCTTCAGACATGAGAGCTGACATTCGCTGCGGGACAGGAAATGAACAACAGTAATGGAGTTAAAGCGAACGGAGAGAGACACACTGCAACACAACTACACAGGGGAAAAGCAATGCGTGTGTGCTTCCAGTAACACGATCAAAAGACTGAGAAAGGATAACACGGCTTAATTTAAAGGCTTCAGAAAAAGGTTTATTAACTACACATAAGCAATCCTCCCATGGAACAGACTGTAATGCACTAATGACACATGCACGGATGGGATATGATGTGTTTTCATGTGTGATATTATTTCGACAGATCTAAAATAACACCCGTGTTGTACTGAAAAGACATACTGAAGTTATTACATGAGAGAAAAATAAAGCTGTATACAGTACACCTGCAGTGTGTAGACCAGGGATCACCAAACTAGTTCCTGGAGGTCTGGTGTCCTGCAGATTTTAGCTCCAACCCTAATCAAAGACCTGAACAAGCTAATCAAGCTCTCACTAGGTATACTTGAAACATCCAGGCAGGTGTTTTGAGACAAGTTAAAGCTAAACCCTGCAGGACACTGGACCTCCAGGACAGAGATTGGTGATCCCTGGTGTAGACTATTAACCCATCAACCAAAATCAAAACATATGCTTATTATAAGCCCGAAGAGGTCATCCAAAAATAACATCGCATCATTTACCCACCCATCCAAACCTCCATCAGCGAAAAAAAGATAATACTTTGAGAAATAAAATCACACTTTTCCATGAAAACATTGTTTGAGATAACATAATCTTCAATGTTTTTGCTTGATAAGCAATGCGGTCAGGTTTGGAATTAATCAGGGGTGTCAATGTTGGGTGATAAACCCATAAATATACTATTTACACACTCTCAAGTGTCTCACAAAATAAGATATTTTGAAAAAAGCCTAAAAGAAAACGGAAGCAATTCACTTCCATAGTAAAAAAACAACCAAATCCTATGAATTAAGTCTAGTTACATGTTTATAACATTCTTCAAAATATCTCCTTTTGTGTTCAACAGATTAAAGAAGCTCCTAAAGGCTTGAAACAAGGGTGAGTAAATGATGTTTGTGTGATGAACGTTCCCTTTAAGAGCAGTGCAGTGCAGACCTCTTCATAAGTTCTCCACACTCCAGATGCACGCAGACCGCAAACAGCATGATTGATTAATGGTGCAATAGTGCCCCCTATTGGTTTGAACAAACACTTCCTACGAGGGTTAAACTAGCAAGGGCATCAAATGTTTCTCTCCAAATTACCCTTGAATGATCTAACACAGGGGTCACCAAACTGGTTCCTGGAGGTCCGGTGTCCTGCAGATTTTAGCTCCGACCCTGATCAAACAAACCTGAACAAGCTAATCAAGCTCTCACTAGGTATACTTGAAACATCCAGGCAGGTGTTTTGAGACAAGTTGGAGCTAAACCCTGCAGGACATCGGACCTCCAGGACAGAGATTGGTGATCCCTGCCATCCAACACAGTCTTTGAATAAAAACTATTGAGATTCAATATTTCTACACAATAAAAGTCTGACTCTTATTAAAGGGATAGTTCACCCAAAATATTTAAATTATTTATTCTCCCTTTGAGTTTCTTTCATCTTTAAAGAAGATATTTTGAAACATCCATAGTAGTAACGTAAAAACATACTATGAATGTTAATGGGTGCCAGCTAACAGCATTCTTCAAAACATCTTCTTTTGTGTTTACGAAACTCATAAAGATTTGAAACAAGGGTGAGTAAATGTTTTTATTTTTGGGTCAACTATGCCTTTAAAGCTGGAGTGTCCAAACTCGGTCCTGGAGGGCCAGTGTCCAGCACAGTTTAGCTCCAGCTTCCTTTAACACACATCCCTGGAAGTTTCTAATACGCCTACAGAGCTTGATCCAGCCGGTTCAGGTGTGTTTACCTCAGGATGGAACTAAAACATGCAGGACGCCGGCTCTCCAGGACAGCCTCCCCTGCTTTAAAGAGAGAAGGTTTCCTAAACAGTACACACGATCATCCAGAAAAGGAAAACGATAAATTATATCAGGTTTTCTGTTATATAGAACCACAAAATCTGCCAATTTGCTATGAAACTATCCATTAAAAGGAGAAATCAGGTATAATGTTTCAATCAATTGTAGATTGTCTTCATTTATTTCTATATTTTGACATCTAAGATTGGAGAGGAGTTAAATATGATGTATTATATGATATATATATGAATGAGTTAATCACCAAAACCACACCGACTGCAACTTTGGCATTGCAGAATTAGTGTGTGCAGATGAACACATCAGAATAGCCCTGAATCCCCTTCTATGTTTATGTATTAATGATTTTATTATTTCTTTATTTTTTGTAAAGCATGAACGTTGTTTTTTTGGTTGTCGTTTTATGAGTGTGTGTGTGTCCCTCACGTCAGTTTTCCACCAGAGAGCGCTGTAGAGCTTCCTGCATCATGGCTTGCTCATCTGTGGTGTAATCCTAATGAAATACACAAATGTGAACATATTTCGTTTTAGTCGTTTTTAGATCATTCCAAAGTACGCAACATTTCATTTGCTGGACCCACAAAACAGCCAAAATAACAACACACATGATAAAACAAAAAAAGACAAAAATGATTTCACATTAGGCGCCACGGTGGCGTAATGAGTAGCACGTTCGCCTCACAGCAAGAAGGTCGCTGGAAAATGAATGAATGAATGATTTCACATTATAGCATATCCCTTTAATGTTTCCCAGAGATAAGTTGCAAATGAAAGGGCATCCGCTGCATAAAACATGTGCTGGATAAGTTGGCGGTTCATTCCGCTGTGGCGACCCCGGATTAATAAAGAGACTAAGCCGAAAAGAAAATGAATGAATGAATGAATGAATGAATGAACATATCCCTTTACTGGATGTCTCTAATGCACTTTTTATTGATTTGTTTTTACAATTTAGGAACATTTTGAGACAATGTTGCTAATGTTGGGCCTTTAGGTAACGCACGCAAAGCACAGTTTGTTAGTTTTTTTCAACAGTTTATTGCTTATATAGTCCTATAACAGTGGTCTGATATCCAGTGTTGAGGGTGACGCATAACAAGTAACGCACATTACATAATAATATTACTTTTCTGAGTAAAATTACATAATAATATTACTTTTCTGAGTAAAATTACATAATAATATTACTTTTCTAAGTAACGAGTGAAGTAAAATCTAAAATATTGACCCTGAGTGCGACATTCTGGTTCAGCTACTTTGATTCATATGTTTTGGTCCTGTCCTTTCCTGCTTTCTTTCATTCATTCATTCATTCATTCATTTTCTTTTCGGCTTAGTCCCTTTATTAATCTGTGGTCGCCACAGCGGAATGAACCGCCAACTTGTCCAGCATCTGTTCTACGCAGCCGATGCCCTTCAAGCTGCAATCCATCTCTGGGAAACATCCATACACACTCATTCACACTCATACACTATGGACAATTTAGCCCACCCAATTCACCTGTACCACATATCTTTGGAAACCCACGTGAACACGGGGAGAACATGCAAACTCCACAAAGAAATGCCAACTGACCCAGCCAAGCCACAGCGGAATGAACCGCCAACTTATCCAGCATATGTTTTACACAGTGGATGCCCTTCCAGCCACAACCCATCTCTGGGAAAAATCCCTACACTCTATTTCACACTCGAACCAGCGACCTTCTTGCTGTGAAGCGACAGCACTACCTACTGCGCCACCGTGTCGCCCCTCCTCCCTCTCACACTTGTTGGACAAAAAAAAATTCTTTATTTTATGAAGTTAGAGAAAATTAGGCACTATTTTTATTAAATTGTGGGAACCCCTTCACAAACATGCCCAAACTCTTCAGCTTGACCCTGCTCCTTTTGAGTCCCCACCCCCCCCAATTCCCAGCTTGGTACTGGATACTAGTTCTGGTCAACTTGTATGGCTTGTTAACATTGTAGGCTTATTACTTCTGTATATAAGATTGCACTATTTTTTTTTTTTATTATTATTATTTATTTGTTTTTATTATTATTTTTTTTTGCTTAATGTTGCATTTTTATGTTGTCCTTTTTGTATATTTCTGTTATGTGTTTAACGCCACATTCACACTGGGCGTCAGCGTCAATGCTTCCCATTCACTTTGAATGGGTTACATCAGCCGTTGCCGAACTGCACTGTGGATCCGTCTGTGGCGTTGCTCGCTGCAGAAGTTGGGACTTTCTCACTTTTCAAGTGCCGATGGAAGCGTCAGCCAATCAGACCGCTGTATGCAAATACACCAGCTCAGACAGTAGCCGATTGTTGACTAATGTCATTGGCTGACGCTGCTATGACGATCGCGTCAGCCCCAACTTCAGACACGCCCTCTGTCAAGCGTTGACGCTGAAGCCTCGTGTGAATGCACCGTTACAATGTATAAATAAAACATAAGAAAAAATAAATAAATAAATAAATAAATAAATAAAATAAAGCGAAGCAAAAAAATATATACTATGGTGAAAACTATACATTCCTGCACACTTCCTTCTATAGGATGTTTTTGTTTTAACAATAGTGGTCTAACTGCACAGTGTTGCCCTGAGGCAACCAATGAAAAACTACCATTTTAGTATAGAGATAATAACAAAATGTGTCTTTTCTTAATCAAATGTGCTTCTTCGCATATTAATGCACATCTCACATATTTTTAATATAAAGATATTTAAATATGTTAAAAAGTGAAATCTGTCTTACATTCTGCTAGAGGTGCTCAAGCAGACTGTGGTTCTTTTGCCCCCAGAAGACACCCACTTCTAATTTCATTAGTCACCAACTTATTATTAGACCATTCTTATGATTTTATTATTTTTTTTTATTTAAAGGGGGATTTTGTGGGCCAAAAGGTTTGTGTTGTTGCCATGCCATATTACCCCAAATATTTATAGAGTGTAATATGCAAGGTTTATTTTACCACAGGAACCCATGTCAAAAAACACTGAAACAGCAAAGAGGAAGAGTGATACTACAGGAATATAAATCTGATAAATTGTCTCACTGTGAAGTGAGACATTTTAACGCTAAAACATGGGGAATGAAAACATTTGAAGCCACTTACCACAAACGTATCGTATGAAAAAGCATGTCGTATTTTGAGGTGTTGAAAGAAGTCTGCACTCTTGTAATTGGGATCACCCCACGGCATTGAGGCACATATCGGACACACCTGCAGAAACGAGTCACAAACTGCTTTAAATATGAAATTATAAACATCAGACATTGTGATTTGTACAAAAAAATAAACAAACAAAACTAATGTTTATGTATTAATATATTTATTTATTTAGAATATACATATATTGTAAATATATATTTAGAATCTGTCTGTCTGTCTGTCTGTCTATAATCCTTTTGTTTGTTTGTCTGTCTATCTATCCGTCCATCCATCATTTTGTCTATCTGTCTGTCTGTCCATCTGTCCGTCTGTCCATCCATCCTTGTCTATCTGCCCAATTATCTATCAATCAATCAATCAATCAATCTATCTATCTATCTATCTATCTATCTATCTATCTATCTATCTATCTATCTATCTATCTATCTATCTATCTATCTATCTATCTATCTATCTATCTATCTATCTATCTATCTTATTGTTTGTCTGTCTGTCTATCTATCCTTGTGACTATCTGTCTGTCTGTCTGTCTATCTATCCTATTGTTTGTCTGTCTGTCTATCTATCCTTATGTCTGTCTGTCTGTCTGTCTGTCTGTCTGTCTATCTATCTATCTATCTATCTATCTATCTATCCTATTGTTTGTCTGTCTGTCTTTCTATCAATCCTTTTGTCCGTCTGTCTGTCTATCTATCTCTCTATTTGTCTGTCTGTCTGTCTGTGTCTATCTATTTTATTGTTTGTTTGTCTGTCTGTCTGTCTATCTATCCTTTTGTCTGTCTGTCTGTCTATTTATTCTTTTGTCTGTCTGTCTGTCTGTCTGTCTGTCTGTCTGTCTGTCTATCTATCCTATTGTTTGTCTGTCTGTCTATCCTTGTGTCTGTCTGTCTATCTATCTATCCTTTATCCTTTTTTTGTCTGACTATCTATCTATCCTTTTGTTTGTCTGTCTATCTTTCCTTTTGTTTGTCTGTCGGTCTGTGTCTATCTATCTATCCTTTTGTCTGTCTGCCTGTCTGTCTGTCTGTCTGTCTGTCTGTCTGTCTATCTATCTATCTATCTTTTTGTTTGTCTGTCTGTCGGTCGGTCGGTCGGTCTATCTATCTATCTATCTATCTATCCTTTTGTCTGTCTGTCTGTCTGTCTGTCTATCTATCTATGCTTTTGTTTGTCTGTCTGTCTATCTATCTAGCTATCCTTTTGTCTGTCTATCTATCCTTTTGTTTGTCTTTCTGTCTATCTATCTATCTATCCTTTTGTCTGTCTATCTATCCTTTTGTTTGTCTGTCTATATATATATATATATATATATATATATATATATATATATATATATATATATATATATATATCTGTCTGTCTATCAATGCATTTATTTATTTTCAGCGTAATTCAGTTGTGTGTTTATCAAGCTAAAGTAAAACTGAAAACGACATGCATGCCATGCAAAAATCAGTTTAAGTAACCAGTTTTACCGGTTTACATCAAAATCAACAAGCTGACAAATAATATATATATTTATATAGTGTTTGTGAGAGATATATTAGATCAAATGAGCATGAGTCTTACCACAGGCTGGGCATCGCGGGAGTGTTTCGAGGTGCAGTGCTCAACCAGCCCGTCCTGGTCAAAGTTCTGCTTCTTACAGTAGGGGCAGGTGAATGTGGAGCGGTTCGGCACTGAGCTGAAGGAAACAAGAGATTCTTTAATTAGAAGCATTTCTGACTGAATCATAAATAAATAAATATGAGATTGTGGCTCTGATTCTGATTAACCTTTAAATGGATTCTGCTGTAAATTAAAGTAAGAACTGATGTGAGGTTTATAAATTCTTTGCCACAGAAATGAAGTTTGAATAAGTCTTCAAAATGCACAAAAAAAACAGTCAACAACTACTTGAAATAATAAATTAATACCAATAATAATAACTTCATTACATGCGAGTCAATGATGTAAATGAGGTTACCTATATTTTTCACAAAATATATATTTTTAATACATTAGAACAGACAATGCTCTCTCAATACACAATATTACACAGAGCATTATATAAACAGAGTTGAGATACTACCTGACAATGGAAGGCTGGTCTTTTGAAATGGACTTCATACCCTCCTGGATATAGTCTTGATATTTATAGCAAGCCCCTGTGTGGCTTCTCATGTCTGACACAAGAACCTGTCAAAAGGTAATAAGAAATGAAAGCTCAAACTCAAATAAAAAAAGTGTAATATGAGCCACTCGGTTGATATTATGAGCGCTCGCAGGAATAATTCATCTCTGGAGTTGACAAAGTTGCCAGATTCGAATTTTGTATTTATTTTTAAACAAAGTCAGACAAAAAAATGACTACTCTTTCGTTATGTTGGAGGCTGTTTATTGAAACACCTCTCAGACATCTTGGGAGTTTTGTATGAATGGGGAATCATCAAATTCCCCAAAAATTGCTAGTTAAGTTTACTATTTCATTTCATATTAGGAAGCACTAATAAAATGAATCAACAGCTGTCTCTTGAGTTTTATTTTTAAGCGTTTGAATCACTGCAGAAAACTCACATTTGGTCTAAGCCCCTCCCACAGAGGATTGTCACTCTATATCGATCAATGATTGGCTCCTGTACAAGAAGGCTGGGCTTCATTCACTATATTGACCGTTACACTTTCCTCATTCAAAACTATACGAGTGACACGTTTTGTGTATTCTATAGTCTTTGCTGTAGTTAAAAAAAGGTCAACTGTGTGGAAAATTGCCCCCACATCATGTGCTGCAGCACCGAGACTGTTGTTACAGTGGTTGCCCAGCAAAAGAGCAGTGCTCTAAAGTCCACAAAAAAGGCAGTGCGTCCTTAGAGAACACAATGCAATGTGGTCAAGCAGAACCAAGTGTGCTAAGCAGTTTTCTTTTCTCAGGCAAAGCGTTTCACAGGGGGAGTGTTACTGAGGATGGAAAATGATCATTTATACAAATTCTGGGCATTTTTGGTACAAAAATAAATTTAAAAAATAAACTTTAGGAACATTATGTCCATTTTTTTAAATGCATTTCATTACCCAAGTAAAGAAAAAATATTAAATTGATATAAGCATATTTATATTCTCTCTAAATATTGGTGTCTTACATTAGCAATGCTTTAAAGTTCATTCATTCCTTTTCTTTTCGGCTTAGTCCCTTTATTAATCGGTGGTTGCCACAGTGGAATGAACCACCAACTTATCCAGCACATGTCGCAACCCCACACTGGGAAAGACCCACACACTCTAGCATTCCCATACACTACAGCTAATTTAGCTTACTCAATTGACCTTTACCTCATGTCTTTGGACTGTGGAGGAAACCGGAGCACCCAGAGGAGAACCACGCCAACACGGAGAGAACATGCAAACTCCACACAGAAATGCCAACTGACCGAGCCGGGGGTCGAACCAGCGACCTTCTTGCTGTGAGGCGATTGTGCTACCCACTGCACCACCGTGATGCCCCAAGTTATTTTTATATTAGAAAAAAATTATGTACATTTAAATGTATTTATGTACGTGTTATATCAACCTTGCATTTTATTTAAAAGCACTTAGTCCACTTACACAATGTATTTATAAAGTGCTCTATTTTGGGCGACTAATGTTATGCATAAATGTACTAAAAGTTCATCTTTAGTACTATTTAAAGGTGCTGTACGTAAGTTTTGGACTATTCTAAAGCATAAAAATACCATAATATGTTTGCAGATATTTAAGAAACATGCTGTGAACATTCTTGTTTAACTAAAAAACAATGCAGGAGTCAGATATTCTGCTTTGAAAATGAGTTTTCCACATCGGAACGCTGTCTATGTTCTTTTAACCTGCCCAATGCCAGTTCAGCCAATTATATTTCAGCACTCCGGGTTACCTTGGTGGAAAACAGAGTATTTCATTCATTCAGTCAGAAAGGCTCTGAAAGCATGCGTCCATGACCGAAATGCGACCTATAGTGGACAGTAGCAGACTTCAAAATGATACAGATTCAGTTTCACATGAGGTTATTAATTAGCAAATAATATAAATATTACGAATGTAAACATTAGGTGAGCAGGTTACACTGTAAACGCAAGTCCTAACAACATGATGAGATACGCAGTGATGAGCAATTTGGCTGTTTGCACCAGACAAAGCACAAAATATGCACCCGCTCACGAAATGGTAAAGTTTATCATCTATTTAATACATATTAACCCTCTTTAACATTATTAAACGTAGATGCTGAAACAAGTGTTTAGCTCTAAAGTTCAATTTCATGATCTGAGGTGAACTATCTGCTGCTGCGTTCAGTATATGGCAATAAATGTGATGTAAAATGGCATTCAAACTCACATTGTTAGCATTTAGCACTGAATAAAGCACATGAGGTTCAGCTGAGCTGATCATTGTCAGTTTTCTGTTGTTCAGCTGTGAGAAATAGAAGCCGTTTCTAATATATCAACTCGAGGTGTTGGTTAGAAGAAAAACTCCTTTTAATATGGAGAATATTCCTTCTATCGGGTGCCGTCGCTTTTAGTTAGAGCACGGTTCAAATCACTCGCTTCTGTCCTCAATCTGGCAACCTGCGCTTGTGTTTGTTTGCATCCAGGAGTGCAATACCTAGTTCAACCACTGGGTGTCAAACTAACATACTGCACCTTTAAAGTAAACATAACATGAACTAAGTGTACTTGACTGTGCTATTTTAACACTAAACAATGATTTTTGATTACCTTAATCTAACTGAAGTCATAAATCAGCTAAACAAAAACGGAAGTAAGACGTGCTGATTTTAGTTGCACTATTGAAGTGCCAACAGTACAGACGTGTAAACATCGCAATCAAACCTTTACCATTTTTTAAGTACGTATTGACTACATTATGTACATGGAAACCATGCCTATGCTTAGAATTCTGAAGGAAATGGACATTATGAAGTGATTTGCCTTTGAAGAGAATTGCTGCAGGAGCATGTATGAAAAGTTAGTGAATTAAATGGCAGATGTGGCCTGTTGCTTGAGATTTTGTATCCACCATGGTCTGTTTGCATAAAAAGTATGAGAAATTAACTGCAGTTGAACTTAAAAACAAAACGAAAATCACACACGTTGCTTGAAACTCCAGAGGAAATTAGCGTTGAATGCTGATGTGATGACATTAATCGAACTATATACTATAATAGGCAAATAGATTACTGATGTCCATGTAAACGTAGTCACTGACCTCATTTTTACAGCCTTTGCACTTCCCGATTGATCTCTTCATCAGGTCTTGCAAACGGTCATTTTTAACCCACTTGTGTAGATCAGTCCTGCAGACGGCACACACGGGGTTTTGGGGCCGCAGACACTCCTGAAGGCAGTCGTCACAGAACCTGAGCAGAAGAGAGGGGGAAAGCAGCGTAAATGAGTGCTTTTAGCTCAAAACAAAACAATCTGCTATCAGTACATGAACTGGACACGGATAATTGCGTACCCAGTGTATGCGTCATCACTACTACTAGGATTGGAGAGTGACGCAATTATTCATTCATTTTCTTTTCGGCTTAGTCCCTTTATTAATTCGGGGTCGCCACAGTGGAATGAACCACCAACTTATCCAGCATTTGTTTTACGCAGCGGATGCCCTTCCAGCCACAACCCATCTCTGGGAAACATCCACACATTCTCATTCACACTCATACATTCATTCATTAATGAATTTTCTTTTCGGCTTAGTCCCTTTATTAATCCGGGGTCGCCACAGCGGAATGAACCGCCAACTTATCCGGCATTTGTTTTACGCAGCGGATGCCCTTCCAGCCACAACCCATCTCTGGGAAACACATCCATACACTCTCATTCACACACATACACTATGGACAATTTAGCTTACCCAAATCACCTGTACCGCATGTCTTTGGACTGTGGGGGAAAACGGAGCACCCGGAGGAAACCCACGCAACCACGGGGAGAACATGCAAACTCCACACAGAAATGCCAACTGGCCCAGCCGGGGATCGAACCAGCGACCTTCTTGCTGTCAGGCGAACATGCTACCCACTAGGCCACCGTGGCGCCCCCACACTCATACACTACGGACAATTTAGCTTACCCAATTCACCTATAGCGCATATCTTTGGACTGTGGGGGAAACCGGAGCACCCGGAGGACACAGAAATGCCAGAAATGACCCAGCCGAGGCTCGAACCAGTGACCTTCTCGCTGTGAGGCGAACATGCTACTCACTACGCCACCGTGGCGCCCAACGCAATTATTTAAAATACAAAATATGAGCAACTTTATCTGATTAAAGGTACATTTCAAATGGTTGGCAATCAAATACTGCAATACGGAAGTGATTACTACTGAATTTATTTGAAGGAACATTCACTTTTTTTGGGAAATAGCCTCATTTTACCGCTTGCCTTGAGTTAAACAGCTTTCCCTAACCTGCCTACAGGCATTTTACCCCAAATAGTTTAATAAATACTCCATAAATGCTAATATTTAAACACTTTTAACTGATGTTTGCTTGTAATTGAAAGGCCACATCTAATCTGACAAGACAGGCACTGGGTGTTGTTTTCTGCTCGAGCAAAGGCACTGTTACGTGAACACTACAACTCCCACAATCCCACACTGCAAAGTTTTGTAGTACACATGAAGCAAAACTGAAAGTACCCAGTTTCTGCCTACTGAGAAATTCGCACCACAACTGCATTTATTGAACAGTATTCAACACAATCACGTTACGATTAAGGCAGAAGTCACGAAGGCTGTGAATCGCCTTGAGGTGATAAGGGGATTAACATTAAACTACTCAACATGTCAACCGAGAAGTTGTTGCTAGCAGACGTGAGCTCTCCACAATACTCACGTATGTCCGCACTGTGTGGTCATGGGCCGGACGAATATCTCCAAACACACGGGACACACGAAGTCGTCGTCTCCAGCATCGTTTACATCGGTTTGCTGGTCTGTTTTGAGCATGGCCATTTCTGCTGCGCTGTGTTCCGTGTTCTTGAACTCCAGTGAGATTCACTTTTGTGAGGGGAGGAGCAAAGACTCAGCTGATCTTATGATGCCCATGCATGAGAAACTACATTACAGCCCTTACTAAACTTACAACAATACTAAATCGCTGTTTGCTAACAAACGAGTGCAATATTTTGTAGGCTGCATCTGTAGTGGCTGTGTTGTCTTCTGATGCGTAGTTAGAAGCGAGATCTCGCTAGTGGTACCCGATGCACAAACGAATCATTTGAACCGATTCTTTTAAATGACCGACTGAATGAATGAATTCGAAAATGACTCGATTGGAAGTTGAATCAGACTGTAAATAAGAATGTAAAACATTTTTCGGCGTTTCTTTTTTATTGATGGAGACGATGCACAATGTACTATAAAAATAGAGTATAAAGAAGAAAATGATAAATAAATAAAAATTATTTAAATAAAAAACATTTTAAAAAGATATACAAAAGGATATTTACATCATAAATTAAATGAATATTATATAATTTACAAAAAATAATATAATATAATATATTATAAAAATAATATTATATAATTTACACATTTCAGTTGTTTTTAAAGCCTGTTTTGTAATAAAGTTATAAAAAGTTTTAAAGTAATTCTGCATTTCAGTAAGTAATATATGTATATATGGTTTGTAAGTTTACATTTATGTATAGAATTTTGTTAATAAAATAAGGAAAAAGGCGTCACGGTGGCGCAGTGGGTAGCACAGGCGCCTCACAACAAAAAGGTCACTGGTTTGAGCCTTCTATGTGGAGTTTGCATGTTCTCCTCGTGTTCGTGTGGGTTTCCTCGGGGTGCTCCGGTTTCCCACAAGTCCAAAGACATGTGGTATAGGTGAATTAGGTAAGCTAAAATTGTCCATAGTGAATGTGTGTGAATGAGTGTGTGTGGATGCTTCCCAGTGACGGGTTGCTGCTGGAAGCGCATTCACTGCGTAAAACATGTGCTGGAGAGGTAGGTGGTTCAATCTGCTGTGGCGACGCCAGATTAATGGAGGGACTAAGCCGAAAAGAAAATTAATGAATGAATTTATAATGAATCTTCTGATTTTGTTTGGTAAAGTTCATATTCATAAATGTAGAAGGAATAATTTGAAGGTTTTCTTTATAGATTTTTATTTATATATAGACTCGCTCCAGTTTATTAGCAAGAAATGTCAAGATACAACTATAGTTGCAAAGGAGTTGAAGTTAATCTAATAGTAAACTTGTTGTCCATTGTAAATAATGTCTTACCTATACCCA
>CAIGQQ010031691.1:73973-85760 GCA_903798035.1 Danio albolineatus
TATATATATATGTATATATATACATACATACATACACATTCACCTGGTGTCTTTGTATTCACCTTTGTGTCATGTCTTTGGACTGTAGGGGAAACCAGAGCACCCGGTGGAAACCCATGCTAACATGCAAACTCCACACAGAAATGCCAGCTGACCCAGCTGAGGCTTGAACCAGCATCAGAGTGGCTCAATATATATATATATATATATATATATACTAATTATATAAGTATATAATATTAATAATTAATATTTTAAAAAATTGAGCGAAGAATGAGTAAATGATAACACATTTAAAATCTTCTGACAAACTATCCCTTTACCATACATAACGAATACTATGGTATGACATTGACAAAATTTTATCCTTATCCATATGAACAAATTTTCTGGAATGCTCAGTTTGCTCAACAGACGGTACCATATGTAGGATGCCGAATGGACCAGGCTTGAGTCTGGCAAAAGCCAGGTGAGTAGGGTTGACAAACCACCTGTAGAAACTCTCTCTCTATACACACACACACACACATATACATATATATATATATATATATTCAGTGCTTTATTGCTTCCCACACATAGACATTTGGTGACATTACATTTTTTTATTATTACCATCCTTTTACACTTTTTTGTATCTGCCCAACAGCCAAACATTCGCAATTGATTAACTAGTGGAAAATCTTCTCTCTCCCGACACATTTCCTACTTCTTGTTGTGTGTATGCAAGAACTGTCTACACTCCAATATGCTCTGTAGAGACCCAAAGAGTTGGACCCGGCCCGGGTTCTAGATCTCACAAAATGTCCAGGATTCTTTCGGGAACTTTTGCAATCACTTTCTAAATCTTTTTAGCTTTTTTGACTCTATATGGCACAATTTTAAAGGAACTATTGTACAAAACTTGCGGAAAGGATCAAAGCAAAAGCAGGATCTTCGTCATTTTCCCTAATTTAATTCATACATGCAGCAACTTACTTTGCGCCATATATAGTTGCTTTAAAATGGTAACAGGGCCTGTGCAGACTCACTGGTCAGACATTGGCCAGATAATAATAATAATAATAATAATAATAATAATAATACATAAATTAAATAAATAAAAGCAAAAAATAAGTCATGCTCACGACATAAGTTTTTGTAATGTAGAGATCACGAGAAAACAACTTTTTGTTATGTCGAGTTCACAAGAAAATGAGTTATGTCGAGATCACGAGAAAATTAAGTCGTTATCAGGAGAAAACAACTTTTTGTTATATTGAGATGATGAGAAAATGAGTTGTTATGTCGAGATCAAGAGAAAATTAAGTCGTTATCACCAGAAAACAACTTTTTATAAAGTTGAGATCACAAGAAAACAACTTTTTGTTATGTCGAGATCACAAGAAAATGAGTTATGTCGAGATCACGAGAAAATTAAGTCATTATCAGGAGAAAACAGCTTTTTGTAATGTCAAGATCGTGAAAATTAAGTCGTTATCACGAGAAAACAACTTTTTGTTGTATTGAGATGATAAGAAAAAGAGTTGTTATGTCGAGATCAAGAGAAAATTAAGTCGTTATCACAAGAAAAAACGTTTTGTAATGTCGAGATCACGAGAAAACAACTTTTTGTTATGTCGAGATCACAAAAAAATTGTTATGTCGATATCAGGAGAAAACTTTTTGTAAAGTCAAGATCACGAGAAAACTTTTTGTTATGTCGAGATCAAGAGAAAATTAAGTCGTTATCACGAGAGAACAACTTTTTGAAAAGTCAAAATCACGAGAAAATTAAGTCGTTATGACGAGAGAAAACAACTTTTTGTAATGTCGAGATCACAAGAAAATTAAGTCGGTATCACGAGAAAACTTTTTGTAATGTCGATATCACGAGAAAATTAAGTCGGTATCACGAGAAAACTTTTTGTAATGTCGATATCACGAGAAAATTAAGTCGTTATCACGAGAAAACTTTTTGTAATGTCGATATCACGAGAAAATTAAGTCGGTATCACGAGAAAACTTTTTGTAATGTCGATATCACGAGAAAATTAAGTCGTTATCACGAGAAAACCACTTTTTGTAAAGTCAAGATCGGCAGAAAAAAACTTTTTGTTATGTCAAGATCACGAGAAAATTAAGACCCTCTCAGGACTTCCGTAGCATATAGTTAACTATTTATGTGATTTGGGTAAATGGTGTTTCAATCCGGCTATCACCGCAAGTATATTTCAAGCCTGTAGGAAGCACTGTATAAGTATTCAATAAATCCTTCTTATAATATTGCAATTTTAGCATTTTGGGGAGGTATGACATCCCCCATCTCCCCTGGGTATCTTCACCCCCACTCAAGCTCTAATACTGTATGTGTGTGTTGCAGTTGTTTGAGAAAGAAGTAAACTCTGAGCTGGCGATTTGATAAATCTACCGGTTAAATGGTGATATCCTTCTCTCTAATGGCTCGGTAATTGACGTCACTGCAGGCAGATTCAAGGTGCTTTCACTGCTTTGACAAGTTAAGTGAGGGGTGGAGGGGGCATGGGGCCATTGTCTTTCAAATGAGCTGTCAAGAGGGGGCGTCCCGTCAGCAGTTTGCCTTATACCTGCCCGTTAATAATTGAGCCGTGAGCTTGTGGAGGTGTATGGCGCGTAACAGACAACTTATGTGCTTTGATTGACAGATGAGCTAACTGCGACTCTTTTTCCCTCTAAAGGATAAAAACACAGGCAGGAGACGCACCGGTGACTGAATCAAAGGGAAATGGGAGGTCCACATGGGGATGATGAGAGGGTATTTGTGTGTGTTCAGATGGGTTACTTATTGTGCGCTGTGTGTTTTCAAGGCATTGTAAGCAACTTCCTTTTTGGGGTGATGTTGCTGATAATGGACGCTAGTTGAAGACCTGCGTGTGTGTGTGTTTGCTGGTTTTGGTGGTTTACGTGGACCTTGGTGTTACAATGTTGAGCACATGTCTTGTGTGTTACATTTTTAGTTGAATCAAATTAACTTTTCTAGCCATCTTAACTTACAACAAACTAACTAATAATACTAAAGAGCCCCTATTATGGGTTTTTGAAAATGACCTTCCATGCAGTGTAACACAGCTCTAAGTGAACTGAAATATCTAGCTGAGGCTTAAATCTGAAAGTGTGCGCTGTTTAAAACTATGGATTAATCTGTAAAAGAGTCGGCTCAAGGTGGTTTAAATGAATCGTCAGGGTAATGAATCTTTAGCTGTGTCAGCGTGACGTCGAAACAGAACTCAAGCCCCGCCCATTTGTTGAGCACATAGACCCGGGAAATATGAATCCCCCAGCCCCGCCCACAAACACTGTAGCAAAAGAACCAGAAGAATACAAACACTGTAGCAGATCCCAAATACCTCAGCATTACAGCCCCAGCCTTGTGCTGTGTTCCTGTCATTTTTCTGACGAGTGCTTCAGCAATCTACACGTTTACAACGGGGGATTCGTTGGCCGTTTGTTAAAGAAAAGGATCAGAAAAGACTATTGATGTATGGGACTTTGTCAGAGCTTGACAGGACACAGTTCATGGACCAGTTTCTTCCTCCATTTCACAAGTGTAAGTTAGTGTGATTAAAATGGTTGCCTCCTTGTTTATTCTAGCTTGCAAAATGTGTATTTAATTGTGTTTTGTTACTTGTAACCGCTCCACGCGGCTTGTACTGTATCTGGTTAACTCTTTATATTCTCATATCGTGTCTAAAACCACGTTGAAAATGCGACGCGTGCTGCTTTCTTTATGGATTTTAATGTGTTTGTGAGCTCGCGATCCACTGGCATTTGTCGCTGCTATGGCCACCGTCAGCTGTTCCTACACATGTGCGCCAGTCAAGTTTCAAAATAGTTCAGCTTAATACTGAATGTGTGTCGTGGTTAAGAATAGAGTAATATGCTGGTGTGTAACTGCACTGCTTTCCTGCACTCCTGCATTGGGCTCGCACATACACTCCGCACTCTGACTACTTCAACAATGTTGATAAGCCGTGGTGGGTGCTGAACACAGCCGACCAAATCGCAACAGACTGAGTCATCAGACCAATCAGCGCAGATTAGCATTGTGCTAAAGAGGGGTTTGGGAACAAATGAATCACTGAACGAATCATATAGGAGTCGCTGGGATAATCAGGGAAAAAGAAATGCATATTATAAGACGATGAAAGTGTTTTTTGACCTTGCATGCAGATCAGCCTGTTGTTGGAGACCCCCAAAACCAAAATATGACCTTTTTAAATGCATACCAGGGGCTCTTTAAGTTAAGCTTTGTATATCTTAAAAAATGTAGTTGAAACCTGTTTAACTTATTAAAATGAGTTAAAGCAACATAAAAATATGCAGTGTAATAAAAAATATACAGTGTAAAGACTGTTTAAAATCATATGTAACAGGGTCTTTTCATGTTCAAAATTTGCACAGGTTTTTATTGAGGGTTGGGTTTAAGGGTAGAGTTGAGGGGGTTCTCAATCTCGGTCCTGGAGGTCTTGTTTCCAGCAGATTTTAGCTCCATCCCCTATCAGACACACCTGGGCTTGCTAATCAAGCTCTTACTAGGCTTTCTAGAAACATCCTTGCAGGAGGAGCTAAAATTTGCGGACCTCCAGAACCGAGTTTGAGAACCCCTGGGTTAGGGTAAGGTGATGTAATAAGCATTTTTACCTTTTTAGTGTGTGTGTGTGTGTTTACTGGTTTGGGTGGTTTACGTGGACCTTATTATTACAATGTTGAGGTGGTTTATGAGGACATGTCTTGTGTCCTCATACACTGTAAACTAATTATTGCTGCCTTAAATTTTTTTTTTGTTGAATCAAATGATCTTTTCTTGTCATCTCAACTTACATTTATCAAACTGACTAAAAATATTAGATTAAACTTTGTAAAACTTAGTAGTTTAAACCTGATTAACTTATAACCTGATTAACTTAAATAAGTTAAAGCAACATAAAAATAAATGTCATTAACATGTGATTACATTCTTATACAGTGTTAAAAATCATTCAGGGTCTTTTGAAGTTCAAATTTTGCCAAAAGTTTCCTTTGAGGGTTGGGAATAGAGTAAGTTTAGGGTTAGGAGATATAACAGGCATTTTTTTACAGTATAAATTACATTATGACAATTGATAGTCTTCATAAACCTTAAAAAAATGTGTGTGTGTGTGTTTAACTTCTGTTTCATGCAGAAAGAAGAAGATGCGCTGAATGTACCTAAGACGGCATACGTTTGAGAAGCCGGCTGTCATCAATCACTGGTTGCGATGTGTCCACACTAACCTGGTTTATGACAGCCAGAACAACATTACACTAAACAAACCTGTTTTATGGCACTAGTGATTGATTCCCTCTCTATTTCCACGCTGTCCTTTCACACGTCACACATGCCAGAAATCACTGTCAGAGCTGAAGACTCGACTGGTTCCTATTCAAATCGGCCTCTGCTTTGAGGGGAGAAGAAATATGGTTAATTTTGGTGGTGTTCTGTCAACAGACGATGCATTTCTGCATTCTTCTTACAGTCTGAATAGAAAACGTGTAATGAGTAATGTGACTGCTGTTGAATCGGATTAAAGTAGTCCATATTACACCAAGAATTGGGTTGAAATAACCTGGCAATTGTATAGAGCAGGGGTCCCCAAACTTTTTCTTACAAAGGGCCAAAAACCAAACTTGGTTAACGCAAGTGGGCCGAAGGTAAATATAGTTGCCATGGGTGATTTCCCAATTTATTTAATGATATTTAAAAATTACTAGAAAACATTGCTGTATATTCTTTTACGTTTTAGAAGAAATTACATTAAATTCAAAAAGAATTTAATTTATAACAGAATTACACTAGTTTTTGCCATGATTTGCTCGCCAATGTCTTCTGCATAGTTTTCTCTCCATCTGAGTGACGGTGTTTACATTTAACAGAAACATTTCATTTCAGTTTGCTTATTTTGTAGCTCAGCATTAAAACAAACAAACAAACAAACAAAGGAATGTTATGTTAAATTAGCAATGATGATCTCTTTGTTAAAGATATTTTAATCATTCTCACTCTCACATCATTCTCACTCTCTTCTCAGATGGGACAGTGGGCCAAATTAAAGGTTACAATGGGCCAAATTTGGCCCGCGGGGCCTTCTTTGGGCATCTCTGGTTTAGAGTTTAAAGGGCGTCGCACACCGGATGCACTGCTCAGCGCCGCAATACGGCATGCACATGACAGTTGGAAGTATCGCACACCAGATGCACACATTCGCATGCTATTTAAAATGAAACTATTCAGATAGTGCTCTGTGCTGCTGCAAAAATATGAACAGTGTCCCGAGTCGTAGCTGGGCTCCACGGAGAGCTGGTGTGCGTACCCTGATAAAAATCTCTGGGCTCTGAAAAAATTAGGGCTCTGTTTACACTAGCAGTTAAAATATCACCCAATGCCGATTTTTTGCTCTTATGTGACACAGATGGGATCTGTTCTATGAGCATGTAAACACAAAATAAACGCATGCATTTAGATGTTCAGAGATCTGGTACAGGCCTATTTCATATGTGGAAATAAATCAGATATAAATCGGTTATGTGACAATGCGACTATCATGTGAACAGGCAGATCAGATTTATTGAGGCGTTCCGTTTTGTATGTCATTAAACTTTCGACAATGTGGTACTTCTCCTCAGTTTTACGATGTAGAAGGAAGAGCGTGTGAGATGCCGACGCGGTAAACAACAACAACAACAACAGAGGAAACATGGAGGAGGAAAGTGGTCAGTGGTCGACGGCAGAAGTTACCTACCTTCTTGCCCTGAGGGTAGATGAGTCAGTGGAGGACACCATATATAAACCATCTTCGCAAGCTGCGATGATGGCAAACAAATCAGATATAGGCAGACAGTGTAAACGGGGCCTATGTATAGAATTCTGAAATGCATGGCGCTGTGTGGCGTGACGTGGCGCATCCAGTTTGTGACTGCCCTTAAGCCAGAGTCAGATTCCTCACACAGTAAAAACGCTGAGTTCCACAAAATTCCTTCATGTTGTCCCAACATAAATCGATTAAGTTAACTTAATCATTTTTACAAACCTAAGTGGAATCAACATAAATCAATTACATTGTTCGAAAACAACTTAAAGTCCACATGAACCAAAAGCTGCAACCATTTCTTTTTCTTTATCGTGACGCAGTTCCTACAGAAACAGAATACTAAATGAGAAAGCAGTGGGTGTGGCTTGTTTTGTCTACTGCGAGCCAATTGGAGTCATGTAGTCATTTCATTCAGAAAGATCAGGGAAAGGGTTTGGGAGAGTTATTACATCCTAATGCTGAGTTCAGACTGCATGATTTTAGCCCCAATTTTGACTCACCGACATGTTTTGAGAAATCGCCGACAAATGGCTGAAATCACAGGCAAATTGGTGCTCGTTCACGCGAGTGACAATCACACAATATGAACTATCAAAGACGCGATCTGAGAGAATCGCCAATGAGTCGCCGATGCCCGGGAGATATCTGCCGTGCTGAATATCTGGAGCTGTCGGCGATTCAAATCATGCCGTGTGAAATGTGTTTTGACTGAAAATAACATCGGCGATCACCTACAGCCAATGAGAGAGCAGCATTCACTAGTGTGGGTACCTGCAGGCCAGCGGTAGGTTGAGGAGAAGTTAAAAGCTCATATTCAGTTTATTATGTCTGTTTGACGTGTCATCTGAGCAATATCACAACACAACCCGGTCAAACAATAAAAAAAGTTGAGGAGAAATTGCTAATTCCCTTCAAAGCCAGGTGAGCAAATATGGACATTTTCTACCCCATTAAAGGCTTCTTTCTCGTTATGTAGTAAATAACAAAAGATAAACTACGTGTTTTTGGGTGTGAGACGTAGTTTGGACAAAGTTGTCGGCGATTCTTCCTATTTTGAAGTCATGCAGTGTGAAACTCCCTGTCGCCGATCCATCTTGCAGTGTAAACAAAGCAGCGACAAAACGCAGCTCAGACAGTCATGCAGTGTGAACACATCTGTGACATGACTACTTCGAATGCAGTCTGAACTCGGCATAACAGACTCCTCCTGCTCACCTTTTCTGTTGTCAAAACTGACAGCTGGAGGGGCGTGGTTAAGTGTTAGCCACGCCCAATACCTCAGACAGACCTAATCTGAGAATTTAAGTGAAAACAAACAGGAAGTGCATTTTCAGATTTCAATTAAAGATCAAGAGCAAGCTATTTTTCTTTCGTAATGACATGCACAGATGAGTTGTTCACTACAAAACTAGCAATGTGAGCTAACAAAATGGGTAACACTTTATTTCGATGGTCCATTTGAGTATTAGTAGACTGTCTGCTTAATATCTGTTGATACTGACATTCAACAGACATTTAACTGACTAGAATACTTTGCAAGAACATGTCAACTTACCACTAACCCCAACCTAACAGTCTACTTATAATCTAATGAGAATTAGTTGCAACGTAACTTAAATTCAACAAACGGACCATTAAAATAAAGTGTGACCACAAAATTATGTGTTTATTTCACTTGTACTTTAAGAATTGTGCAGTTTCGACTCATTTTAAAAAAGTAATTCGAGCGAGCAGCGTGCTCCGTGTCATGAAGAGCAGCACGCTGAGAATGAATGCAGAGAGCAGATCCATTTTCTGCCCAGGATCTGCTGCTAATTAAGCGGAAGAGCTCCAGATTTGCTTCGAGGAGCACTGGAGGAGCTTCAGGACTCTCTCCTCCAGCAGACACACGCCAAACACACAGCAACACGCTGCTCTGGGAAGTGAAATTGCCTCCTCTGTTGGGCATTAAGGCCTCTGCAGCCCCCCCGGTCCCTGTAATCCCCCATCCGCGTCCCATCAGCCCCTCCTCCAGTCTTTCCCAGCGAGGCTCGAATTCAAATAGAAAAATTAATGTGGGAATAATAGCCCTGGGCCTCGCCGTCCCGAGACGCTTTCATACGCTGCTTTTTTCACAAATTTTACAAGAGGGAGGAGAACAAAATTAGCTTCTTTCCCCCCACACCATTCCTCATTTAGCATGTTTTACAAGATGCTAAAGTCTTAAAACACTAAAAGAGAGTTTGCTTTTTCTTAAGACACAAAAATATATTGCAATGTGCTAGAATTTATATTGCAATACATTAGAAAACATGTCGATGTATAAGAAACTTCCTCAAATATATCTGATATATATCGGGGTCACCAAACTTGTTCCTGAGCACCTGTGTCCTGCAGATTTTAGCTCCAACCCTAATCGAACAATCCTAAACAAGCTAATCAAGGTCTTACGAGGTATACTTGAAACATCCAGGCAGGTGTGTTGAGGCAAGTTGGAGCTAAACCCTGCAGGACACCGGCTCTCCAGGACCGAGATTGGTAACTCCTGATATGGATAGACATCCGTTTGCTATATATTAATCCATGTACTACATTGATATACAAACAAAACTGCATTACATTATTACATGTATTTTTTAATGAGTTAAGTAAGCTCATGCGTAGCTTTACAGAGAGGTTGATTAAATACATTAATATATTATACATTAAAAAGGGTCATGTTTTGATATGACTGATATGCATGAAAGGTCAAAAAACACGTTCATTGACTAATAATATGCATTTATTTTTACCTACTTATCCCAGTTACTCCTATATGAATCGTTTAGCGATTAATTTGTTCCAAAACCCCTCCTTAGTGCGATGCTAATCTGCGATGATTGGACCGATGACTAGGGCCAGACGCAATCTGTGAACATTTTTGGCTATTTCTGCGGAGTATTTTGTTAAAAATCTGCGGATTTATGTGGAATGATTTTGGGAGTATCATAACTAAAAGCTTAATATATGAAATAAACAGTAATACCTTTTAACTTTTGTTAAATGTTTACAATGCGAATCCAATTAGATCCACTTTATTTGGTAAACAAAGCAAGTCTCTCATATAAAATATCTACTAAAAGACAGAAAATAGTACTTAAACTGTATTAATAAATAAAAAATATGTAAATAAATCATATGAATATTTTCATATTAGTCAATATTATTACTGAAATTAATTTGAAAACTGAATAAATATACATTTACCCACATTTACACCAGTACATAAACAGAATCAATGATGGGCTTAAAATCTGCAGAAATCTACACAATTGGGCCTACCGATGACCCAGTCTGTTGTGATTGGTTGACAATGTTCAGCCCGAGAGAATGCCCAGCACGGCTTATCAATATTGAAGTAGTCAGAGTGCATGGTGTATGTGTGAGCGTACCTGCCAACACTCCCGTCTTTCCCGGGAGTCGCCCGTATTTCAGACCCATCTAACGTCACCCTCCCGATTTGTAAAAACGTTGTGAACGTGGCTTTAGACACGATATGAGAATAAAAGGAGTTAACCAGATACACTACAAGCGGTCACAAGTAACAAAACACATTTAAATACATAATTTGCAAGCTAGAGAAAACAATGAGGCAACCGTACATAATTTAGGAAATATAAAAAAAAATTATAATAAAATCAAAGGGAGGCTGATAATTTCTGACTTCAGCTGAACAAATATATACAGACATTTACATAAGTAAATGAATAGACTCAAATTTACACGCGCAGATTCTAGTCGTCAGTAAACATCAGTCCAATCCAAATGTTTTCCAGTCTGTTGGCTGACCCCATTTCCCAATACAGGGTATTTAAAGTTCCTGAAAGTCAAGATGCTCCAGGATTGGCCAGCCCAATCACCAGATATTAACATTATTGAGCATGTCTAGGGTAAAATGAAGGAGGGGGCATTGAAGATGAACCCAAAGAATCCTGCAAGAACGATTTCTTTGCCATTCCAGATGACTTTTATTCATATGCGATCTGAGGCATTGCAGAGATGTATGGATGCAGTCCTCCAAGCTCATGGGAATCATGCACAATATTCATTCTGTTTCCACTGCAGCATGACTTTATATTCTATACTGGACATTATTTCTGTTAAGTGATGAGACTTTTGTCTAAGCAGAGTCAGTCCTTATTGTTCTAATTAAATAATTCAAAATCAAGGCATGATCATATTTTATTTTGGCAAAATAAGCGTAATCTAGAGGCTTTTGCCTTATCCTCCTTAGGCTTAGTGGCCACATACGTGGGCAGCACATTTTAGCTTCTAAGTGGCTATTTAAAATACTTTGAATGTTTTATATTTTGTTACAGACATACTGTGTCATCCTGCAACTGTTTTGCAGCATATGAAATGTCCCAAACACTATTTTTACTGTCCAAATTGGACAAAATAATTGTTTTTACTCCCTGATAGTCAAAACATTTTCAAATAATATGTATGTGTAATTAATACGTAAAAAAAAAAAAAAACAGTCAGGAAAAAGTATTTTAAGTAAATTCGGACCACGAGTCCTCATTTATAAACATAATTTTTCTCTAAAAATACATAATTTCAAAAGATGATCCTTAGGTTTTTATTCTAATTAGGTTCCAATAAGCCCAAATATCAAATAAAAATAAAAATAATGCATGTAAAAAGACACCTTGGGCCTTAAATAAGCCACTTCTGAAGATGGAATGATGAATGACTCTGTTAAAAGAGTTTGGAACTCAGTGTTGAAGGTAATGAGTTATTTAAATACCTCATTACTTCAACTTAAATGGAGTAAGTTCACAGTATCACAGTACTCATAAAGATTAGTTTTTTGAACTCAAATGGTTTGTAGCAATCGGTTTGCTCAAACGGTTTGAGTTGTCATAACTTATTGTGTTTTACAGTACTCAGTTGGTTTGAGTTCTCTTCATTTATTGGGTTT
>CAIGQQ010031692.1:73973-85761 GCA_903798035.1 Danio albolineatus
TATATATATATGTATATATATACATACATACATACACATTCACCTGGTGTCTTTGTATTCACCTTTGTGTCATGTCTTTGGACTGTAGGGGAAACCAGAGCACCCGGTGGAAACCCATGCTAACATGCAAACTCCACACAGAAATGCCAGCTGACCCAGCTGAGGCTTGAACCAGCATCAGAGTGGCTCAATATATATATATATATATATATATATACTAATTATATAAGTATATAATATTAATAATTAATATTTTAAAAAATTGAGCGAAGAATGAGTAAATGATAACACATTTAAAATCTTCTGACAAACTATCCCTTTACCATACATAACGAATACTATGGTATGACATTGACAAAATTTTATCCTTATCCATATGAACAAATTTTCTGGAATGCTCAGTTTGCTCAACAGACGGTACCATATGTAGGATGCCGAATGGACCAGGCTTGAGTCTGGCAAAAGCCAGGTGAGTAGGGTTGACAAACCACCTGTAGAAACTCTCTCTCTATACACACACACACACACATATACATATATATATATATATATATTCAGTGCTTTATTGCTTCCCACACATAGACATTTGGTGACATTACATTTTTTTATTATTACCATCCTTTTACACTTTTTTGTATCTGCCCAACAGCCAAACATTCGCAATTGATTAACTAGTGGAAAATCTTCTCTCTCCCGACACATTTCCTACTTCTTGTTGTGTGTATGCAAGAACTGTCTACACTCCAATATGCTCTGTAGAGACCCAAAGAGTTGGACCCGGCCCGGGTTCTAGATCTCACAAAATGTCCAGGATTCTTTCGGGAACTTTTGCAATCACTTTCTAAATCTTTTTAGCTTTTTTGACTCTATATGGCACAATTTTAAAGGAACTATTGTACAAAACTTGCGGAAAGGATCAAAGCAAAAGCAGGATCTTCGTCATTTTCCCTAATTTAATTCATACATGCAGCAACTTACTTTGCGCCATATATAGTTGCTTTAAAATGGTAACAGGGCCTGTGCAGACTCACTGGTCAGACATTGGCCAGATAATAATAATAATAATAATAATAATAATAATAATACATAAATTAAATAAATAAAAGCAAAAAATAAGTCATGCTCACGACATAAGTTTTTGTAATGTAGAGATCACGAGAAAACAACTTTTTGTTATGTCGAGTTCACAAGAAAATGAGTTATGTCGAGATCACGAGAAAATTAAGTCGTTATCAGGAGAAAACAACTTTTTGTTATATTGAGATGATGAGAAAATGAGTTGTTATGTCGAGATCAAGAGAAAATTAAGTCGTTATCACCAGAAAACAACTTTTTATAAAGTTGAGATCACAAGAAAACAACTTTTTGTTATGTCGAGATCACAAGAAAATGAGTTATGTCGAGATCACGAGAAAATTAAGTCATTATCAGGAGAAAACAGCTTTTTGTAATGTCAAGATCGTGAAAATTAAGTCGTTATCACGAGAAAACAACTTTTTGTTGTATTGAGATGATAAGAAAAAGAGTTGTTATGTCGAGATCAAGAGAAAATTAAGTCGTTATCACAAGAAAAAACGTTTTGTAATGTCGAGATCACGAGAAAACAACTTTTTGTTATGTCGAGATCACAAAAAAATTGTTATGTCGATATCAGGAGAAAACTTTTTGTAAAGTCAAGATCACGAGAAAACTTTTTGTTATGTCGAGATCAAGAGAAAATTAAGTCGTTATCACGAGAGAACAACTTTTTGAAAAGTCAAAATCACGAGAAAATTAAGTCGTTATGACGAGAGAAAACAACTTTTTGTAATGTCGAGATCACAAGAAAATTAAGTCGGTATCACGAGAAAACTTTTTGTAATGTCGATATCACGAGAAAATTAAGTCGGTATCACGAGAAAACTTTTTGTAATGTCGATATCACGAGAAAATTAAGTCGTTATCACGAGAAAACTTTTTGTAATGTCGATATCACGAGAAAATTAAGTCGGTATCACGAGAAAACTTTTTGTAATGTCGATATCACGAGAAAATTAAGTCGTTATCACGAGAAAACCACTTTTTGTAAAGTCAAGATCGGCAGAAAAAAACTTTTTGTTATGTCAAGATCACGAGAAAATTAAGACCCTCTCAGGACTTCCGTAGCATATAGTTAACTATTTATGTGATTTGGGTAAATGGTGTTTCAATCCGGCTATCACCGCAAGTATATTTCAAGCCTGTAGGAAGCACTGTATAAGTATTCAATAAATCCTTCTTATAATATTGCAATTTTAGCATTTTGGGGAGGTATGACATCCCCCATCTCCCCTGGGTATCTTCACCCCCACTCAAGCTCTAATACTGTATGTGTGTGTTGCAGTTGTTTGAGAAAGAAGTAAACTCTGAGCTGGCGATTTGATAAATCTACCGGTTAAATGGTGATATCCTTCTCTCTAATGGCTCGGTAATTGACGTCACTGCAGGCAGATTCAAGGTGCTTTCACTGCTTTGACAAGTTAAGTGAGGGGTGGAGGGGGCATGGGGCCATTGTCTTTCAAATGAGCTGTCAAGAGGGGGCGTCCCGTCAGCAGTTTGCCTTATACCTGCCCGTTAATAATTGAGCCGTGAGCTTGTGGAGGTGTATGGCGCGTAACAGACAACTTATGTGCTTTGATTGACAGATGAGCTAACTGCGACTCTTTTTCCCTCTAAAGGATAAAAACACAGGCAGGAGACGCACCGGTGACTGAATCAAAGGGAAATGGGAGGTCCACATGGGGATGATGAGAGGGTATTTGTGTGTGTTCAGATGGGTTACTTATTGTGCGCTGTGTGTTTTCAAGGCATTGTAAGCAACTTCCTTTTTGGGGTGATGTTGCTGATAATGGACGCTAGTTGAAGACCTGCGTGTGTGTGTGTTTGCTGGTTTTGGTGGTTTACGTGGACCTTGGTGTTACAATGTTGAGCACATGTCTTGTGTGTTACATTTTTAGTTGAATCAAATTAACTTTTCTAGCCATCTTAACTTACAACAAACTAACTAATAATACTAAAGAGCCCCTATTATGGGTTTTTGAAAATGACCTTCCATGCAGTGTAACACAGCTCTAAGTGAACTGAAATATCTAGCTGAGGCTTAAATCTGAAAGTGTGCGCTGTTTAAAACTATGGATTAATCTGTAAAAGAGTCGGCTCAAGGTGGTTTAAATGAATCGTCAGGGTAATGAATCTTTAGCTGTGTCAGCGTGACGTCGAAACAGAACTCAAGCCCCGCCCATTTGTTGAGCACATAGACCCGGGAAATATGAATCCCCCAGCCCCGCCCACAAACACTGTAGCAAAAGAACCAGAAGAATACAAACACTGTAGCAGATCCCAAATACCTCAGCATTACAGCCCCAGCCTTGTGCTGTGTTCCTGTCATTTTTCTGACGAGTGCTTCAGCAATCTACACGTTTACAACGGGGGATTCGTTGGCCGTTTGTTAAAGAAAAGGATCAGAAAAGACTATTGATGTATGGGACTTTGTCAGAGCTTGACAGGACACAGTTCATGGACCAGTTTCTTCCTCCATTTCACAAGTGTAAGTTAGTGTGATTAAAATGGTTGCCTCCTTGTTTATTCTAGCTTGCAAAATGTGTATTTAATTGTGTTTTGTTACTTGTAACCGCTCCACGCGGCTTGTACTGTATCTGGTTAACTCTTTATATTCTCATATCGTGTCTAAAACCACGTTGAAAATGCGACGCGTGCTGCTTTCTTTATGGATTTTAATGTGTTTGTGAGCTCGCGATCCACTGGCATTTGTCGCTGCTATGGCCACCGTCAGCTGTTCCTACACATGTGCGCCAGTCAAGTTTCAAAATAGTTCAGCTTAATACTGAATGTGTGTCGTGGTTAAGAATAGAGTAATATGCTGGTGTGTAACTGCACTGCTTTCCTGCACTCCTGCATTGGGCTCGCACATACACTCCGCACTCTGACTACTTCAACAATGTTGATAAGCCGTGGTGGGTGCTGAACACAGCCGACCAAATCGCAACAGACTGAGTCATCAGACCAATCAGCGCAGATTAGCATTGTGCTAAAGAGGGGTTTGGGAACAAATGAATCACTGAACGAATCATATAGGAGTCGCTGGGATAATCAGGGAAAAAGAAATGCATATTATAAGACGATGAAAGTGTTTTTTGACCTTGCATGCAGATCAGCCTGTTGTTGGAGACCCCCAAAACCAAAATATGACCTTTTTAAATGCATACCAGGGGCTCTTTAAGTTAAGCTTTGTATATCTTAAAAAATGTAGTTGAAACCTGTTTAACTTATTAAAATGAGTTAAAGCAACATAAAAATATGCAGTGTAATAAAAAATATACAGTGTAAAGACTGTTTAAAATCATATGTAACAGGGTCTTTTCATGTTCAAAATTTGCACAGGTTTTTATTGAGGGTTGGGTTTAAGGGTAGAGTTGAGGGGGTTCTCAATCTCGGTCCTGGAGGTCTTGTTTCCAGCAGATTTTAGCTCCATCCCCTATCAGACACACCTGGGCTTGCTAATCAAGCTCTTACTAGGCTTTCTAGAAACATCCTTGCAGGAGGAGCTAAAATTTGCGGACCTCCAGAACCGAGTTTGAGAACCCCTGGGTTAGGGTAAGGTGATGTAATAAGCATTTTTACCTTTTTAGTGTGTGTGTGTGTGTGTTTACTGGTTTGGGTGGTTTACGTGGACCTTATTATTACAATGTTGAGGTGGTTTATGAGGACATGTCTTGTGTCCTCATACACTGTAAACTAATTATTGCTGCCTTAAATTTTTTTTTTGTTGAATCAAATGATCTTTTCTTGTCATCTCAACTTACATTTATCAAACTGACTAAAAATATTAGATTAAACTTTGTAAAACTTAGTAGTTTAAACCTGATTAACTTATAACCTGATTAACTTAAATAAGTTAAAGCAACATAAAAATAAATGTCATTAACATGTGATTACATTCTTATACAGTGTTAAAAATCATTCAGGGTCTTTTGAAGTTCAAATTTTGCCAAAAGTTTCCTTTGAGGGTTGGGAATAGAGTAAGTTTAGGGTTAGGAGATATAACAGGCATTTTTTTACAGTATAAATTACATTATGACAATTGATAGTCTTCATAAACCTTAAAAAAATGTGTGTGTGTGTGTTTAACTTCTGTTTCATGCAGAAAGAAGAAGATGCGCTGAATGTACCTAAGACGGCATACGTTTGAGAAGCCGGCTGTCATCAATCACTGGTTGCGATGTGTCCACACTAACCTGGTTTATGACAGCCAGAACAACATTACACTAAACAAACCTGTTTTATGGCACTAGTGATTGATTCCCTCTCTATTTCCACGCTGTCCTTTCACACGTCACACATGCCAGAAATCACTGTCAGAGCTGAAGACTCGACTGGTTCCTATTCAAATCGGCCTCTGCTTTGAGGGGAGAAGAAATATGGTTAATTTTGGTGGTGTTCTGTCAACAGACGATGCATTTCTGCATTCTTCTTACAGTCTGAATAGAAAACGTGTAATGAGTAATGTGACTGCTGTTGAATCGGATTAAAGTAGTCCATATTACACCAAGAATTGGGTTGAAATAACCTGGCAATTGTATAGAGCAGGGGTCCCCAAACTTTTTCTTACAAAGGGCCAAAAACCAAACTTGGTTAACGCAAGTGGGCCGAAGGTAAATATAGTTGCCATGGGTGATTTCCCAATTTATTTAATGATATTTAAAAATTACTAGAAAACATTGCTGTATATTCTTTTACGTTTTAGAAGAAATTACATTAAATTCAAAAAGAATTTAATTTATAACAGAATTACACTAGTTTTTGCCATGATTTGCTCGCCAATGTCTTCTGCATAGTTTTCTCTCCATCTGAGTGACGGTGTTTACATTTAACAGAAACATTTCATTTCAGTTTGCTTATTTTGTAGCTCAGCATTAAAACAAACAAACAAACAAACAAAGGAATGTTATGTTAAATTAGCAATGATGATCTCTTTGTTAAAGATATTTTAATCATTCTCACTCTCACATCATTCTCACTCTCTTCTCAGATGGGACAGTGGGCCAAATTAAAGGTTACAATGGGCCAAATTTGGCCCGCGGGGCCTTCTTTGGGCATCTCTGGTTTAGAGTTTAAAGGGCGTCGCACACCGGATGCACTGCTCAGCGCCGCAATACGGCATGCACATGACAGTTGGAAGTATCGCACACCAGATGCACACATTCGCATGCTATTTAAAATGAAACTATTCAGATAGTGCTCTGTGCTGCTGCAAAAATATGAACAGTGTCCCGAGTCGTAGCTGGGCTCCACGGAGAGCTGGTGTGCGTACCCTGATAAAAATCTCTGGGCTCTGAAAAAATTAGGGCTCTGTTTACACTAGCAGTTAAAATATCACCCAATGCCGATTTTTTGCTCTTATGTGACACAGATGGGATCTGTTCTATGAGCATGTAAACACAAAATAAACGCATGCATTTAGATGTTCAGAGATCTGGTACAGGCCTATTTCATATGTGGAAATAAATCAGATATAAATCGGTTATGTGACAATGCGACTATCATGTGAACAGGCAGATCAGATTTATTGAGGCGTTCCGTTTTGTATGTCATTAAACTTTCGACAATGTGGTACTTCTCCTCAGTTTTACGATGTAGAAGGAAGAGCGTGTGAGATGCCGACGCGGTAAACAACAACAACAACAACAGAGGAAACATGGAGGAGGAAAGTGGTCAGTGGTCGACGGCAGAAGTTACCTACCTTCTTGCCCTGAGGGTAGATGAGTCAGTGGAGGACACCATATATAAACCATCTTCGCAAGCTGCGATGATGGCAAACAAATCAGATATAGGCAGACAGTGTAAACGGGGCCTATGTATAGAATTCTGAAATGCATGGCGCTGTGTGGCGTGACGTGGCGCATCCAGTTTGTGACTGCCCTTAAGCCAGAGTCAGATTCCTCACACAGTAAAAACGCTGAGTTCCACAAAATTCCTTCATGTTGTCCCAACATAAATCGATTAAGTTAACTTAATCATTTTTACAAACCTAAGTGGAATCAACATAAATCAATTACATTGTTCGAAAACAACTTAAAGTCCACATGAACCAAAAGCTGCAACCATTTCTTTTTCTTTATCGTGACGCAGTTCCTACAGAAACAGAATACTAAATGAGAAAGCAGTGGGTGTGGCTTGTTTTGTCTACTGCGAGCCAATTGGAGTCATGTAGTCATTTCATTCAGAAAGATCAGGGAAAGGGTTTGGGAGAGTTATTACATCCTAATGCTGAGTTCAGACTGCATGATTTTAGCCCCAATTTTGACTCACCGACATGTTTTGAGAAATCGCCGACAAATGGCTGAAATCACAGGCAAATTGGTGCTCGTTCACGCGAGTGACAATCACACAATATGAACTATCAAAGACGCGATCTGAGAGAATCGCCAATGAGTCGCCGATGCCCGGGAGATATCTGCCGTGCTGAATATCTGGAGCTGTCGGCGATTCAAATCATGCCGTGTGAAATGTGTTTTGACTGAAAATAACATCGGCGATCACCTACAGCCAATGAGAGAGCAGCATTCACTAGTGTGGGTACCTGCAGGCCAGCGGTAGGTTGAGGAGAAGTTAAAAGCTCATATTCAGTTTATTATGTCTGTTTGACGTGTCATCTGAGCAATATCACAACACAACCCGGTCAAACAATAAAAAAAGTTGAGGAGAAATTGCTAATTCCCTTCAAAGCCAGGTGAGCAAATATGGACATTTTCTACCCCATTAAAGGCTTCTTTCTCGTTATGTAGTAAATAACAAAAGATAAACTACGTGTTTTTGGGTGTGAGACGTAGTTTGGACAAAGTTGTCGGCGATTCTTCCTATTTTGAAGTCATGCAGTGTGAAACTCCCTGTCGCCGATCCATCTTGCAGTGTAAACAAAGCAGCGACAAAACGCAGCTCAGACAGTCATGCAGTGTGAACACATCTGTGACATGACTACTTCGAATGCAGTCTGAACTCGGCATAACAGACTCCTCCTGCTCACCTTTTCTGTTGTCAAAACTGACAGCTGGAGGGGCGTGGTTAAGTGTTAGCCACGCCCAATACCTCAGACAGACCTAATCTGAGAATTTAAGTGAAAACAAACAGGAAGTGCATTTTCAGATTTCAATTAAAGATCAAGAGCAAGCTATTTTTCTTTCGTAATGACATGCACAGATGAGTTGTTCACTACAAAACTAGCAATGTGAGCTAACAAAATGGGTAACACTTTATTTCGATGGTCCATTTGAGTATTAGTAGACTGTCTGCTTAATATCTGTTGATACTGACATTCAACAGACATTTAACTGACTAGAATACTTTGCAAGAACATGTCAACTTACCACTAACCCCAACCTAACAGTCTACTTATAATCTAATGAGAATTAGTTGCAACGTAACTTAAATTCAACAAACGGACCATTAAAATAAAGTGTGACCACAAAATTATGTGTTTATTTCACTTGTACTTTAAGAATTGTGCAGTTTCGACTCATTTTAAAAAAGTAATTCGAGCGAGCAGCGTGCTCCGTGTCATGAAGAGCAGCACGCTGAGAATGAATGCAGAGAGCAGATCCATTTTCTGCCCAGGATCTGCTGCTAATTAAGCGGAAGAGCTCCAGATTTGCTTCGAGGAGCACTGGAGGAGCTTCAGGACTCTCTCCTCCAGCAGACACACGCCAAACACACAGCAACACGCTGCTCTGGGAAGTGAAATTGCCTCCTCTGTTGGGCATTAAGGCCTCTGCAGCCCCCCCGGTCCCTGTAATCCCCCATCCGCGTCCCATCAGCCCCTCCTCCAGTCTTTCCCAGCGAGGCTCGAATTCAAATAGAAAAATTAATGTGGGAATAATAGCCCTGGGCCTCGCCGTCCCGAGACGCTTTCATACGCTGCTTTTTTCACAAATTTTACAAGAGGGAGGAGAACAAAATTAGCTTCTTTCCCCCCACACCATTCCTCATTTAGCATGTTTTACAAGATGCTAAAGTCTTAAAACACTAAAAGAGAGTTTGCTTTTTCTTAAGACACAAAAATATATTGCAATGTGCTAGAATTTATATTGCAATACATTAGAAAACATGTCGATGTATAAGAAACTTCCTCAAATATATCTGATATATATCGGGGTCACCAAACTTGTTCCTGAGCACCTGTGTCCTGCAGATTTTAGCTCCAACCCTAATCGAACAATCCTAAACAAGCTAATCAAGGTCTTACGAGGTATACTTGAAACATCCAGGCAGGTGTGTTGAGGCAAGTTGGAGCTAAACCCTGCAGGACACCGGCTCTCCAGGACCGAGATTGGTAACTCCTGATATGGATAGACATCCGTTTGCTATATATTAATCCATGTACTACATTGATATACAAACAAAACTGCATTACATTATTACATGTATTTTTTAATGAGTTAAGTAAGCTCATGCGTAGCTTTACAGAGAGGTTGATTAAATACATTAATATATTATACATTAAAAAGGGTCATGTTTTGATATGACTGATATGCATGAAAGGTCAAAAAACACGTTCATTGACTAATAATATGCATTTATTTTTACCTACTTATCCCAGTTACTCCTATATGAATCGTTTAGCGATTAATTTGTTCCAAAACCCCTCCTTAGTGCGATGCTAATCTGCGATGATTGGACCGATGACTAGGGCCAGACGCAATCTGTGAACATTTTTGGCTATTTCTGCGGAGTATTTTGTTAAAAATCTGCGGATTTATGTGGAATGATTTTGGGAGTATCATAACTAAAAGCTTAATATATGAAATAAACAGTAATACCTTTTAACTTTTGTTAAATGTTTACAATGCGAATCCAATTAGATCCACTTTATTTGGTAAACAAAGCAAGTCTCTCATATAAAATATCTACTAAAAGACAGAAAATAGTACTTAAACTGTATTAATAAATAAAAAATATGTAAATAAATCATATGAATATTTTCATATTAGTCAATATTATTACTGAAATTAATTTGAAAACTGAATAAATATACATTTACCCACATTTACACCAGTACATAAACAGAATCAATGATGGGCTTAAAATCTGCAGAAATCTACACAATTGGGCCTACCGATGACCCAGTCTGTTGTGATTGGTTGACAATGTTCAGCCCGAGAGAATGCCCAGCACGGCTTATCAATATTGAAGTAGTCAGAGTGCATGGTGTATGTGTGAGCGTACCTGCCAACACTCCCGTCTTTCCCGGGAGTCGCCCGTATTTCAGACCCATCTAACGTCACCCTCCCGATTTGTAAAAACGTTGTGAACGTGGCTTTAGACACGATATGAGAATAAAAGGAGTTAACCAGATACACTACAAGCGGTCACAAGTAACAAAACACATTTAAATACATAATTTGCAAGCTAGAGAAAACAATGAGGCAACCGTACATAATTTAGGAAATATAAAAAAAAATTATAATAAAATCAAAGGGAGGCTGATAATTTCTGACTTCAGCTGAACAAATATATACAGACATTTACATAAGTAAATGAATAGACTCAAATTTACACGCGCAGATTCTAGTCGTCAGTAAACATCAGTCCAATCCAAATGTTTTCCAGTCTGTTGGCTGACCCCATTTCCCAATACAGGGTATTTAAAGTTCCTGAAAGTCAAGATGCTCCAGGATTGGCCAGCCCAATCACCAGATATTAACATTATTGAGCATGTCTAGGGTAAAATGAAGGAGGGGGCATTGAAGATGAACCCAAAGAATCCTGCAAGAACGATTTCTTTGCCATTCCAGATGACTTTTATTCATATGCGATCTGAGGCATTGCAGAGATGTATGGATGCAGTCCTCCAAGCTCATGGGAATCATGCACAATATTCATTCTGTTTCCACTGCAGCATGACTTTATATTCTATACTGGACATTATTTCTGTTAAGTGATGAGACTTTTGTCTAAGCAGAGTCAGTCCTTATTGTTCTAATTAAATAATTCAAAATCAAGGCATGATCATATTTTATTTTGGCAAAATAAGCGTAATCTAGAGGCTTTTGCCTTATCCTCCTTAGGCTTAGTGGCCACATACGTGGGCAGCACATTTTAGCTTCTAAGTGGCTATTTAAAATACTTTGAATGTTTTATATTTTGTTACAGACATACTGTGTCATCCTGCAACTGTTTTGCAGCATATGAAATGTCCCAAACACTATTTTTACTGTCCAAATTGGACAAAATAATTGTTTTTACTCCCTGATAGTCAAAACATTTTCAAATAATATGTATGTGTAATTAATACGTAAAAAAAAAAAAAACAGTCAGGAAAAAGTATTTTAAGTAAATTCGGACCACGAGTCCTCATTTATAAACATAATTTTTCTCTAAAAATACATAATTTCAAAAGATGATCCTTAGGTTTTTATTCTAATTAGGTTCCAATAAGCCCAAATATCAAATAAAAATAAAAATAATGCATGTAAAAAGACACCTTGGGCCTTAAATAAGCCACTTCTGAAGATGGAATGATGAATGACTCTGTTAAAAGAGTTTGGAACTCAGTGTTGAAGGTAATGAGTTATTTAAATACCTCATTACTTCAACTTAAATGGAGTAAGTTCACAGTATCACAGTACTCATAAAGATTAGTTTTTTGAACTCAAATGGTTTGTAGCAATCGGTTTGCTCAAACGGTTTGAGTTGTCATAACTTATTGTGTTTTACAGTACTCAGTTGGTTTGAGTTCTCTTCATTTATTGGGTTT
>CAIGQQ010031694.1:0-10875 GCA_903798035.1 Danio albolineatus
AGTAAACTTGTTGTCCATTGTAAATAATGTCTTACCTATACCCAGGGTGGATTTACCCAATAATAATAATAATAATAGTTTCTTACATTTATATAGCGCTTTTCTAGATACTCAAAGCGCTTTACACAATGTCAGGAATCTCCTCATCCACCACCAGTGTGCAGCATCCACCTGGATGATGCGACGGCAGCCATTTTGCGCCAGACCGCACACCACACACCAGCTGATTGGTGGAGAGGAGACAGAGTGATGAAGCCAATTATGACATGGGGATGTTAGGAGGCCATGATGAACAGAGGCCAGAGGGCAGATCTGGCCAGGATGCCGGGGTCAAACCCCTACTTTTTTTCGATGAACATCCTGGGATTTTTAACGAACACAGAGAGTCAGCACCTCGGTTTAACATCTCATCCGAAAGACGGCGTTCACTGAGCAGAATAAGCAAGGTAAGCGCTCGCTTAGGGCCCCAGGAAATTTAGGGGCCACCATTAAATACCTAAAAGTAAATTATACCTATAAATCATATATAACATTGTTTTGGTCTAACAAATGCAATTTTAATGTGATGATTATTACAATTACACAATTTCCCCCCCGTCCTGAATTATGGAGCAGTCCAGCAGTCAAATCAGGTAAAGGTTTAGTTTTAAAAACAACAAATTCATGTATTATGTTTAGTTGCGATATCATTTTAAGGAAACTAATCATTTAAAATGTAGAGTTTGCAATAAAATTGTGGAAAAAATAAGATATAATACACACCAATGTAAATAAATTGAATAAATGAATAAAAATAATAAAAATTAATAAATAGAAAATAAATAAATGTAAAAAGGGTGCATTTAGGGCCCCCAAATCAATAAATCTGCCTCTGCCTAAACCTACTGACATTGTAAAAGTTACATGTTTTTATGTATCCTTGAATCTGTAAATAGTTTTTTAGCTTATTTATTTTCTTGTATGTTTTAAGTTACGTCTGTTTCATTTGGATGTCTTGTTAAAATTAAATATGTGCTATTAAAAAATGACTCAATTGAATCAAAATATGTGGCCGAATCGACTCGCTGACTGAATCAGAATCCCAGCGCTAGTCCTGACTGCAGCTTGCGGCCTCGGGAGCGCGCATGGGAGGTAGTGAGGCGCATGCGCAGTGCGGCGGTGGGGATTTCCAGCGGAACATGAAGGTAAGGAGCGCAGGATGATGGGGAGGAGGGCGGCTTGGTAATGGTGCTGCCCAGCGCTACATGACACCGAACGGGCACGCTTACACTCAAGTCTTGGTCTTACAGAGGTAATTAAGAAGAAGCCGCGGGATAGTGTGTGTTTAGTTTGTGTGGTGTGTGGATTTCCAGGCCCCTGCAACTGCGCTAATGTTAGCAGTGGTGTGCTAGCTGCATCTGATGTCTGTGATAGATGGGCTACAGACGTGTTGGAGCAGATAGTGTGGTCTTCGTTAATGTATAATCATTTAAAAACACCAGAAAACACCTCAGATCGGGTTGACTGACGCGTTGACAGATTTACGTACTGTAAATCAAGGAGAATGTCATATTAGCTTTGTGGCTAACACACGTCACTGTTTATGTCACAAGCAATGAAATGCCCACAAAAATAATCCGTCTTTAATACTTGACTGTGTCTTCTGAAAATCCTCGTTTATTTGTGTGTATTCTGCCTTCTTCCCTTCGCTATGTTCAGTCAGATGTTATGATGATGATGATGATGATGAAATTGACAGGCCTGATATTATAATATATATAATTTCAGCTGCTTGAAATGACAGGCGGTATCATCAGTTTTTAAGGAAGTTAAATGCTAATTTACGGCGTTTGGTAGCCTAACCAATGAAGAATAAAGTCCTTCATTCACTGCTAAGCAGTTTGAAGCCCTACTGTGCTATATGATCTATATGCCGTAGGCAGATTTACAGGGAAATGTGTGTCCTCGGAGTCAATACCAACATTGACACTGACAGCTCATACAATTTTGCTTGTTTATTAAAATATTGTGCACCCTGGAATAGCTCATTAAGGTAAAGTTGGCTTTATATTCTCTCATTCAGACTTTGGTGTTTAATAAAATAGTGAAGCAGAATTTAAAAAGGTTAATACACAGCACAACATGACAGCTTATGACACTGTACCTATCTTGTTTACCACACTACTTTGAATAATCAGTCTGAATTCGCATGTCAGTATGACTTCAAAACAACATTGACACTACTTAATTGACTGTACTTTGCTAGCTTTGGCTGCTAACAGAATTTGCAAATAGTACTTTTCTGAAAGTATACTGAGAAGGTGAATGGTCGAATATAAAACCGACGCACACCCTAATGAAGAGCTACATGACTCACTTGTTGCCATTAAGATAAAGTTGGTTTAAATTTGCGCATTCACTATACCAAAGTATTCTTTGCAAATTCTAAATAGGAAAATCATATTAGCAGCCAATGTCTATCAAGGTGCAACATTATTCACAGTCAAATACTTGGTGCTAGTGTTGTTTTGAAGTCATTCTTAAAGGCTGATTGATACTTCTTGGTCAAGTGCACGCGTATGCTCCTGCTCAGCCTGCTTGCGGTCACATAGCCCTCGTCATGGCTGACGCAAATGCTGACGCGCACCTCTGAAAAAAAGTAACTACACATCGCAACGATGCGTAGCGCAAGCTCTGTGATTGGTTGGTTTGGTAGCGCTGACGAGTATGAGCGTAACCGAGAGCAGCGCAAATTTGTTGGAGCGAGTGGTTACAAGTGTCGAGTCCCATAAAGGAGCTCCAAAAGGAAACTTTTGTTTTGTGTTTACCTTATGATTAAAATTGTTTCACGTCCGCCGGTTCTTGTCTCTGAATCAACGAGTTTGAGCCACTTGTACATTAAGGTAGCGTTCAGAAAAAACAAAACCAGCGAAGAACATAACCTCACTGCCAGCTAGCGTTTTGGAAGTGTTGTTGCAGAGCAACACAAACAGTGCACAGAAGTATAAATGCACAGCAACACGTAAGGCAGGTGCCGTACGTCACGCTGATCACTCGAGGAAGAAGTATAAACCAGGCTTAAGGCTGATTTATACTTCTGCGTCAAGCACACGCGTATGGTCCGGCACACCCTTCGTGTAGTCGCATACCCCTCGCTGTCACGCACCTCTCAAAAAATGTAACCACACGTTGCATCGATTCTCAGCACAAGCTCTGATTGGTCGGCTTGGTAGCGCTGACGAGTGTAGGCAGGGGTGAGAGCCGTACGAACCCATTGGAGCAATTGTTTACAAGTGTGGAGTCCCGTGAAGTAGCTCCAGATGCAAACTGTTGTTTTGTGTTTACCTTATGATTAAAGTTGTTGCACGTCTGCCAGTTCCTGTCTCTGAATGAGCAAGTTTGAGCCACTTGTACGTTAAGGTAGCGTTCAGAAAAAAACAAAACACCAGTGAAGAAACTCAGCACAGAGGAAGATAAAAACCTGCTGCCAGATAGCCATTCAGACGTGTTATTTCAGAGAAACACAAACAGCGTGCAGAAGTATAAAGGCATGCACCGTGGGTCACTGCGATCGCTCGACGCAGAAGTATAAACCAGCCTTTACATGCAATTTCAGATTGAATATTCAAAGTAGTGTGTTAAACAATATAAGGACCCTACCACAAGTTGTCACTGAATGAATGTGCGAACATAAAGCCAACGTACCTCAAAGTAGTGTGGTAAACAAGTCATCTTTTTGATGGAGTTGCGGTCACAGTTCAGTCAGCATTTGAAGCTGATTGGACTTTTTTTTTTTTTTTTACCGCTTGAGACAGAAAAGAAGCCATATGTCCTTGCCGCTTGTCATAGTAACACACAGGTGATTCGAAGCAGCCAGCTGGCTCATTCTGTGCAGTTTCTCCAGAGCGGCTGTACCAGGTCTGATGACAGTACAGCTGATTCACAGATGACAGCGATTACATGTGTTTTGTGTTTAGTCTGACACATTAACGCTGTTTCTTACATATTCATATTTTATAACAGTACTCTATTCCTGTAGGCATATTGTTGTATTTTTTCAAGTTTAATAAAAATATAGTCATTTTATTGGTGTTTGAATCAGTGGTGTCTGCAGAGTTTAGTTCCAACCCTGCTTCAGCACACTTACCTGTAAGTTTCAAACAAGCCTGAAGGAATCAAATGGTTCAAACAAGCCTGAATGAATCAAATGGTTTGATCTGATGTGTTAAATTAAGGTTAAAGCTAAACTGTGGTTTAAACTTAAATATTGGACGAAAAAGTCATGCAATTTATTTATGAGACATCTGAAATGGTTTTATAATATTTATTTATTTTTCAAATCTAATCTACATCTTCATATTTTATGACATGCTAAAATATTGCATGAACATCACTACAGAAAACAAAGTCACGTCTTTTTCAACTCCTCTCCGACTGTAAGCAACAAATCTTGATCGAATACAGCTATGAGTCTGTTTGGGAAAGATGCCACAAGTTTTTCCACACCTGGATTTGAGGATTTGGATCCTCTGCCATTCCGCCTTGTACATCCTATCAATTTCTGTCAGGATGAATAGTAAATGCTGGTGGACAGCCATTTTAGGCCTCTCCAGAGATGCTCAATTGGGTTTAAGTCAGGGCTCTGGCTGGGCCATTCAAGAACAATCATGGAGTTGTTGTGAATCCACTGCTTCGTTATTTTAGCTGTGTGCTTAGGGTCATTGTCTTGAAAGGTAAACCTTTGGCCAATTCTGAGGTCCTAAGCACTCTGAAGAAGGTTTCCATCCAGGACATCCCTGTACTTGGCCACATACATCTTTGCCTTGATTGCAACCAGTCGTCCTGTCTCTGCAGCCGAACACCATGCTTCACTGTTGGGACTGTATTGGACTGGTGATGAGCAGTGTCTGGTTTTCTCCACACATACCGCTTAAAATTAAGGCCGAAACGGTTTATTTTGGTCCCGTCAGACCAGAGAATTTTATTTCCCACCATCTTGGAATTTTTCTGGTGTTTTTATTTATTTATTTATTTTTTTAAAGCAAACTCCATGCAGGCTTTCATGTGTAGGGCTACCCAGCCAAAAAGCTCCGACTGGTGGAGGGCTGCGGTAATGGTTGACTTCCCACAACTTTCTGCCATCTCCCGACTGCATCTCTGGAGCTCAGCTAATAATTAAGTTTATAATCATGTCCAATCAGTATAATGAAACACTACTGGACTCAAATGAAGGTGTAGAACCATCTAGGACAGGGATGTCAAACTAAATTCCTGGAGGGCCGCAGCCCTGCTCAGTTTAGTTCCAACCCTGCTTTAACACACTTACTGGTAGTTTTCAAACAAGCCTGAAGGACTCAATTAGTTTGATCAGGTGTGTTTAAATAGGGTTGGAACTAAACTGTGCAGGGCTGCGGCCCTCCAGGAATTGAGTTTGACATCCCTGATCTAGGATGATCAGACGACATGGACAGCACCTTAGTTAAATATTTGAGTGTCACAGCAAAGGGTTTGAATACTTAAGACCATGTGATATTTCAGTTCTTTTTTAATCAATCTGCAAAATGTCAATAATTCTGTGTTTTTCTGTCAATATGGGGTGCTGTTGGGTACATTAATGAGGAAAAAAATAACTTAAATGATTTTAGCAAATGGCTGCATATAACTAAGAGTGAAATATTTAAGGGGGTCTGAATACTTTCCGTACCCACTGTACACAAGGAAGAGGTGATTTCTGACTCGGCTTATTTTTTTTGTAGTTCATAAATGTCAATGGCTGCTTTTTTGTTTCTAACATTCTTCAAAAAATATTTGTGTTTAACAGAAGATAAAAATCAATACAACCTATCCTTTAGTCATCCCTCTGGCTGTCAAAAACGAAAAAAATGTTTTGTAAGTGGTGTTGTTGGCATCTTCTAGCAGTAGGTACCTTCTCATGCTAATGTTTTTATTCAGCCTGACCCATATTTACATAAATTCCACATCCATCTAAGATTGCCTGAAATTAAGACTTCACCACAAATGTGTCATTTTCATGCTCATAGTCTGTAGTGGTGTTGCTATGTGTCTACATTATGAACAAGCTCTGTTAAATATTACACTGGAGCCTGACTGCTGTTATTCAAACCAATTTTGTTCTTCTGTCGTTGCAGCAGCTGGCATCATTGGACATGGTGTTTTTTAAGTGCACTCCACTCTGCAACCCGTGACCTTCAACCCACTGCAGCGGGGAAAGCCTGGCAGTGAGCGCTCAAAAAAGCAAGGAGTCTCCATTCGTCCTCTGTTCGATCTCACTCATACGCCATGTTGCTCCTTCTGAGGTGTTTTGGCTAATGAGGCTCCCTAAGATGCCAATTACAATGGGAGAGAGCCCTGGGCAAGGCGTACCCCCACATTAAATCAAGCACACCTTGGAAGAACGCATTCATTATTCCATATCTCTCTTTGGAGAACCAATGTTGCCATGAATTTAGCCAATGCTGCTGATGTGGCATTGAAACATAAATAAACGTATATGTCTCTCTTTGGAGGACGATCGCAGCTTGCCGATTTTCACTGCCACGCTGCGCCATTGCCCCAGGTCTTCTGGTGTCTAGTGGGAGAGAGGTCTTGAGATGGCAAGGGGCCCTTTTTAAAGAAACACCTGGATTGTGGAATAAGAGGTTGCAAGCTACGCAGCCCACTGGCACCGATGGATGCCAAGTTGCGAGAGGATCTGTTCCGCAGGTATGTGGCGTCTCTGGAGAATCGGCTTGAGGAGGGAGTTGCTGAAGGAGGAGGAGATAGGCTAGGAGCTAAGACTGAGGAGGCACTGATTTCTACTGCAACAGCCTTGCTAGGCTCATACCAGGCCGATCCAGGGCAGCGCTTTCGCATGCTTCGCTTCTATGATGTTGTTGAGAACTCCCTGAGGACTCAGAGAGGCACAAGCTTGCGGACGCTGGGAACAGCCTTTGCAACGCTGGAAACCATCTGCACCAATTTGCTGCTTTTTCCATGGAAGAAGGAGTACCGTTGCATAAAGGTGAGGCAACACGTTAATTATTAGCTCTAAAAAATTCTAACCGTGTACATCTTGATATCCACTGAGCACACAAGGAAATGTGTTTCTTTTTGGGTGAACTACCATCGGACAGAAACGTGTTGGAAGTTAGGGTTGCAGTTGCAGTGGGAATTAACATGTTGTGGGGTTATTTATTGAGCACATTCTATTGGGGTTACATAATTGCTTAGAGCAGGGGTTACCACACTCTGTCCTGGAGGGCCCGTGTCCTGCATATTTATCTCCCTCCCTAATCAAACACACCTAATCAAGATCTTCGTAGGGACACTTCCAGGCAAGTTGGAGCTAAACTCTAAATTAGAGTTCTAAGCAGTAGAAACAGATTGACACCATTGAAAAAAATGGCAGCCCCCATAGTTCAAAATATTTATAAAATTAACGTAAGTTTACGTAAACGTAATTGTTAACATAATTGTCATGTTTTATTCTACTTATAAGAAAACTTAAGGATAGTTTGTTCAAAACGGAACATTTCGTCATCATTTACTGACCTTTTACTTGTTTCAAACCTGTTTGCGTTTCTTTCTTCTGTTAAACACTAAAGAATACACTTAGGCCCAATCCCAGTTCTACCCCGTAGTCCTTCCCCCATTCATTTGAAGGAGTAGGGGTGTCCCAATTCTCTTTAGCTTAAAGGCGTAGGGCTAAGGTGAAGGTTTCCCACTGAAACAGAGATTTTTTAGGACCATACTCGAAGCCAAGGGGTAAGAACATTTCCCAGAACACACCAGCTACAACAGCAGCATGTCTGCACACAGAAGTCAGGAGATGCACAAATTAGTATTATTTGTCATTATTACGAATTACTATTATTACGAAAACAAGCACGTTTTAACATATTCATAACCGCACTCATGTTTTCCATCATGGTTTAAAAAACCCTCTTAAACACAAACCGCTAAATTTCGCTGTCTATAATGCCCAATAATAACTCCTGTATAGCAGTCCTACAAAACATTCTGTCACTCGATGACACTCGAATACCCTGTAAGAAGTCTGGGGGCTGGGAATGAGCTTTTTACAGTGTTAATGTTAATGTTGTTTTTGTGGTTTTACATAGATGAATATAGCCATGGTGTAAATGCACATTACAGTTCTGATCTTACTGCCACATTTTATTGTTATATGATAACAAGATATATGCCTTCCTTGATTTCCTAAAGATAAATACCAAAAAAATAACTGGAATAACTACAGCAGTCGAGATCATCGATCTCATTTGAAGCAAGAGATTGTGATGACGTGTGCAGGTGTTGTAGTGCTGTCCCATTTCTTAAAGGTAAATTTTGAAGGCCTTCCCCTTCACACTCTGTTTCAAGGGCCAAGGGGTATGGGTACAAAAATAGAATTGGGATTGGGCCTAAAACACTAAGGAATACTTTCTGAAGACATCTGCAAAACCTGTTATTATTGACTTCTTCCATAGTATTTGTTTTTCCTACGATAGAAAACAGTAAATGTAGGTTATCAGCTTTCTTTAAAATATATCTTCTTTAGGGTTTAACAGAAGAAAGGGAACCTCTTGAGTCAGAATCAATAGTAAAGTTCCATTTTTTAACATTTACATTTTCCATCTCTTTAACATTTACATTGTTAATATGGAAAAAAAGATTATGTAAATATCAAAATGCTTTTTTGTCAGTGTAATGACTTGTCTTTCACACTTGCAGACCTTCACAGGGCCATACGTGTACCAGTTGCAGTCTGTGTTATGCGACGCTGACCTGCGATCTCTACTGCGTTCCATGGGCTATTCAAGAGAGCAGGAGTTGCAGTACAATGTTAGGGACCATCCGGGTGGAGCTTCCCACCTTCGGCAGCTTGCTTTTGAACTGCTTCTGGCCCAGGCGGAGTGCCGTCTTCTGGGCGAGGTGGTTTCCATGTCTCGTGGCTTTGCCTCAGAGCTTGAGGCTGTGGAGTTGAGAAGAAACACCAGAGAAGATGCAGCAGGATGTGCCGATGCTCTTCGCAGACGAGACAGCCTCACTGGAGACTTGTCTCGCCTGTCTGTACGGCCGCTAGATATTGACCGTGCCCACCTAAGGCGAAGCGGTCGCCCGTCCAAGTCAGTGGATGTAACGGACAGCGCTGGTCACTGGCACCAGGCCAGCAAACCAGTGCTCAAGGCCTCGCTCAGCCTGCGCAAGGAGCCATTGTTTGTTGACACAGAGGAAGACATGAAGGATGAAATCCTCCGACCTAGTCCCTCGCTCTATCCAGTGGCAGCGCCACCTTCTTACAGTCCAGTGGCTGACTTCTTCCCAATCCAGTCGCCCCCGTCAGAGCCATACTCCTACCACTTGTCCTCCCTGGACGAGGTGGACTTGTACACCGAGCGAGGTTTGGGTGGCCACCAGACACCCTCTAGACCACCGAGCCGGGAGCCTCGAGAAAGTTGGGTTTTGAAAGGACACATGATGAAGTGCCAGGGCTGCGGCATGGGCTGCCCTTCGCTCTCCTCTTGCCAGAGGTGCGACATGATCTTGTGCTCCTCCTGCCATGCGGTGGACCCAATGCCTTGTTGCGGCTTCCAGGATTACACTAAAACCTCCCGCCCTCTGGATGGCTACATGCCCATCAAGGAGAAATTGTCTGTCTACTCCAGTGCCCACTCGCACACTCACCCTCATCCACTTCCCCACGCTCAGTCCCATTCGCTGTTGCTGGACAAAGCTGTGATGAGCTCCAAGCTGTTTCCCAGTAAGCCTGTAGGTTCGGGCCCCAGTCCGGTGGGCAGCTTGGTCAGCAGTGGCAGCAGCAGCAGTGGGGGTGAGCGGCTGAGTGTGGGCGGCTCCCGCTGTGGTTTTTGCAACAAGCCAGGTGCCTCTCACACCTGTGTGAACTGCTCCAAGGTTTCGTGTGACACCTGCATGAGCCTCTACGCCAGTGATTTGTGCACCCGCAAAAATCCCCATCATAACTTTGTGCCCAATCATCAACTCAATTTCAAATCCAGCACCATATCTCACCTCGTATATCGATAGACCAGAAACACAGTAGTGCACTACACCTCTTGCTTCTTTTATCTCTGCTTTTGTTCCACCCTTGATTTCTTTTTATATTTCAGTTGTCCCGCTTCCTCCGTTGGCAATTGTTTGGTTTGTGATCTTGCAGTGCATTTCCTGTCCCTCAGTTGACTGTTCATAACTATTTGACTGAAGAGATCAATCTCAGTATCAGTGTTTGTTAACTTGGATTAAAAAAAAAAAACATGCAGCGCGTAGCAGAGACTTCACCCTGGAATCGAAACGAGAAAGTTGGAACTTCTCAAACTTGAACAAACGGAAAACAATTATGATAATAATAATAATAACATTACACTGGACATACATAGTATATATTTTGAATTGTGAAGCTATAGATCTATGTAAAACTATTGATCTCATAGTGGGGGGGAGGGGGTTCCCAGTTAAATGGGGTTTCAGTAGTGAATTTGTATCAGAACTTCTAGTTGCTGTCACTATATTGAGTCCTCTGACAAGAAATGCCTTGTGGGTTTTACCCCTAAGAAGTCAGCCTACGCTGTTCAAAATGCTGCTGTTGAAAGTAAAACCAGGAGGGGGCGCTCTTGACTCACGAAACTCCCCTTGGCATGGTTCATGCACACACTGTATGACATGGGTGCACAACCCTGTTCCTGGAAATCCACCTTCCAATCCTGATCAAACACAACTGAAGTATTTGAAGGATTAAAGCCATGTGCGTTTGATCAAGGTTGCAGCTGAACAGCAAAGCAGATCTCCAGGAACGGGGCTCGGCACCCCTGCTGTATAATTATGTCAGTATGCTTTTTTTTTTTACTCTGTCCAGTTTTCCTTTACATCATTGTAACCTGT
>CAIGQQ010031696.1:0-18023 GCA_903798035.1 Danio albolineatus
TTCCCAGGAGAGGAAAAGGCCATTGATGAATATGTGAGGCTTTGCAAGGTGAGAAACAAGGATTGTGTTTAGTTTGTGGCTTTGACATTAAAATATGAGGTTGTCTATAAGGTGTCAGTTGGACGCTGGTTTTAGCGAGTAATATTACACATTTGTGAAATATTTTATATTTGTGGAAATTCTTTTTATGGTAATATATTTAAAATTTAACTTAATTCTGTGTTGACAGCTAAATATGTCAGTGTCACATTCTTCAGAAATAAATCTAATGTGATTAGTTACTTAATATATATTTTAGAAACTGTCATGTGTTTTTTTTCAGGATTTTTGAGTTGAAGGAAAAAAACTGCATTTTCATTTGTTTTCATTACAAACATCTTTAATGTTATTTTTGATCATTTTATGATCATGGTATGGCCAGGCAATGGTAATGTAGTTTTATCTTTTCAGTGCTCTAGAGTTCTAGGGGATTGTAATGCCTAAGATAAGATAAATGTGAAATCTTTATAACTGATGCAGCTGATTGCATGACCTTTCCCCCACAATCAGAGCCACAGACAGGCAATCATCCAGGAGTGTTGTGATATCTAGGGCAAATGGGGACACTGCATGCCTCCACACAAACTTTTACCTTAATTAACTAGTTATGTTTTTTTATGATTATTTATGCACAGTTCATTCATACCGTGTACTTCATTTCATTAGATACACATTTTTAAAAAGTTTATTGTTTTGAACTTCATTAGAGGTTCTAATCCAAAGTAAAAAAGTATTCATCAATTCTTATGTTTATGTTGCAATTCTTTAAAAAGAAAATTCTTTATCCAAAGGGGTTTTAGCACTTTCGTTTGTCTCACCATACTACTGTGGTTTGAGCTATATCAACAGATGGCAGTTCCTGCACAGAAAGTCAAAGTATATTGATTATACAATATACAACATGTGCATGCTGAAGTCGTTTGTTCACATAGACAGGAAAACAGGAAAAATTAAATGATAACCTCTCCTTGTTCATGACTACTTATCAAGACCCAGACGGCCTAGTTTGGACAAAGATATTCACTGGGCCAAAAACTTTACCACTAGCCAACAAACTTTACCACTGGCCCAGAGGAAGTGCCAACAAGGTCCAGCCAAGGTGAACTCCAGAGAGTGACCTTAGAAATGTTACTGGCTATAGCAAGCATTAGTATGCCTTTTGTGGCCACAGTAGAAATGCAGCTTAAACAGTTGACTTTTTCGTTATTAACAAAGACTTTCAACCACTTTGAGGATGGTTGATCTGATTTAATTCTTTATGTTTGAGAGTCTTGGATGTCCATTTTCAAAATCTCTGTTTTGCATTGGAAAGAATGGAAAAAAAATCATACTCATTGTCATCTTGTTTTAACATTCTAAATATCAAACATATTTGATGTTATCATAGCAGGTGCGATATGTCTGCAAGTAGATCTGGAGGTTTTAATCTGTAGTTTTAATCTGTAAATGTCTCACAAAATGGCAGATAATCTAGGCTAAACATCTGAGCTAAGAAGTTTTGGACAAAATGCTTCCCAGTTTCTAAATCTCCTGTAGTCTGAGCCTAGAGTTAATCAAATTCCCTCTTATTTTTACCTCCAAGCGATACCCAGTTTTGGGAAAATTTTTAGAAATGGTCATGAATCTCAAGACCCTGGTTCTTAATGCTTCTTTCAGGAAGTTGGACATGGTGTGTGGGTTATGGTCCTGCTGAAGCTTCTCCCGGCTCCTATTGCAAATTTCCTGGTGCGCACTGGTCTGGCCAATCGATTGACATCCTTCTCCCGCTATGCGTTCCGCAGCCTGACTGATGTGGTGAATGAGCTCACACAAAATAAGGACCTGAGAGCTGTGTTCTCCTACATTTTTGGGACCTATGGTGCGATCACCTGGCTTAACAGGAGATGTAAATTTCTTGTTGAATGCCAACCCTTTGAATATTTGTTTTTTCTTTTTACAGGAAAAATACCCAAAGAAGCAAGCTTTTCCATGCACAGTTTGCTTGTCTGCCACTATATGAATGGTGCTTGGTACCCAAAAGGTGGTGCTACTGAGATCGCCTACCACATGATCCCAATTATTGAGAAGGCAGGAGGTGCTGTGCTTGTTAGAGCACCCGTGAACCGCATTCTTCTCAATGATGCCAAAGAGGCTATTGGTAACATTTCCAAGACAACTAAGAATGTTAGCAATGTTAAAGTTCATTCAGGTCATAACTGATCTGTTTTTTTGGCGTTGTTTCAGGTGTGAGTGTTCTGAAGGGACAGGAGGAAGTGCATATACGAGCTCCCATAGTGATTTCAGATGCTGGAATCTTTAATACTTATGAACATCTTCTGCCCAAAGATGTGCAGACTATGCCTGGTGAGAGATTACATATATTCTGCTATTGATAGTTTTTAGTCATTACCTGTGCTGAGGCCTGTCAAGTGAAATAAACTGCTCAAACTGGGATCTCCATAAACACAGCAGAACATGGTCAGATTATTTTTCCGTTTCAAACTACAGATATTTAAATTATATGTCAACAGAGAGAGAGAGAGAGAGAGAAAGAGAGAGAGAGAGAGAGAGAGAGAGAGAGAGAGAGAGAAAGAGATATGAACAGAAACTGTAAATATTGGGCATGTGCAATCCATATACAACACCCTCACTATATTTTAGTCATAAAAAAACCTCAAGGTCCCTGCCCTTGCTACAATTTAACAGTTTTTTACATCTATCTTGCGGACAAGACCTCAGTGATTCAGATTCATGTAAAGTAGTGACAGTTATAGGTTCTTTTATTTTGGAATGGGTCAAGCAGGAGATTGCAAGACCATTGTTTTACCTCCTTTAAAGATGTGGAGTTACGTAAGAACTATAAATTAATGAAGTAGATTGTCATAAAGCTTTTATTTTTATTAGTTTATTATTATTATTATTATTATTGATGTGAAGCCTCATCTATTTTGGCTGCTGTTTTTATTCTCATCCTCTACAGCAATTCAGAAACAGTTGCGTATGCTGCAGCATGGAGAAGGTGGTCTGAGCATTTTCATTGGTCTGGATGGGACAAAAGAGGAGCTGGGGTTAAAGGCTGACAATTACTTTATCTACCCTGAGAACAATATAGATGAGCTGTGAGTGCAAACTTACCAGTCCTGAATAAAATGAAAGTGCTCTGCCTATTTGTTGACATATCTTTCGTTTTGTGTTCACGTCTGCTGTTATTCTAGGTTGGAGGATTATAGGAGCGGAAACAGGGAAGAATCTGCTAAAAATAATCCTCTAATTTTTGTGGCCTCGCCCTCGGCCAAAGACTCAACCTGGCCAGAAAGATCACCAGGTAAAGAGAAAAACTAAAAATAAATTGAGGTCCTGTTTATATCTGGAATTATAATTTTTATCTATTCATTCACAAATAGACAAAGCTGTGTGTTATAAATGGGGTATCTACAGTAGCTTGTCCATATCTGGCAATCAGTAATCAAATCAGCCATCCATTATTATGACTGACAGTTCTGCTCGCAAAATCCAAATATCCTTTGCCTACAGGTAAATCCACCCTGACTGTTGTTAGTTTTGCTAACTATGAATGGTTTGAAGAATGGAAAGATGACAAAGTGAAGAACAGGAGCACAGATTATAAGCAGTTGAAGGAGACGTTCATCAATTACGTTTTAGAGGCAGTGACTGAGATCTATCCGAAGATTAAGGATCGGGTATGAACTCCTCAAACTGGAATATTGTCTCTAAATTACCTATATTTCATGCTCTTATCTTGTTTTATACACTATAAGTGTTTTTCCTCCATCTCCCTGTCTGTAGATTGAATATGTGGATGCAGGCACCCCAATCACCAATCAGCATTACATCGCCGCACCTAGGGGAGAGATTTATGGTGCAGATCATGGAATTCCTCGCTTCAGTGCTGAACTGAATGCCACCATTAGAGCACAGACACCCATTAAAAACCTCTACCTTACAGGTGAGTGTTAGAAGTGGTCATTAAAATGACGATAACCTCAGGATAAGCACAGCGTGAAAAGCCTTTAAGTGTCATGAAACACAAAATTACACAGTACATTGAAAGAGCACACCATGGACCTCAGTCACCATTGTTTCCTCATTCTCAAGTAAAACTCAAGAGTAGAAAATCCAGGTGAAAAACAGAATAAAACCCTGATGATCCACATGGGATCGTTAATTTGCATAGTCTTAGGCTGTGTTTGATTAGCCAGAATCTTTTCTAGTGAAATTACAGCTATGATAAAAAAGCATCAGAACAGAGCTCATTAATATTCACGACCTTTCCAAATATGGTCAAATCGGAGCTTTTCATTCTAAGGGTGCTTTCACACTAGCACTTTTGGTCCGCACCCGGGTTCGTTTGACGTCATAGTACGGTACGTTTAGCTAGTGTGAACATGTCTTCTGAACTCCGGTGCGCACCCGTGAACCGTACCCGAGTCCGCCTGAAAGAGGTGGTCTGGGGTACGGTTCATGTGAACTCTGGTACGGTTCACTTGTAGTATGAATGCAATCGTACCAAAAGCCGGAAGTGAACCGTCAACAGTACAGCAAACTATAGTTTTTATAACGTTCATTCGTGTGTGTGTGTGTGTGTGTGTGTGTGTGTGTCTGTCTGAGTATCACGCGCTGACAAGCGCGACTGAGACAGAGCAAACACAGTGATAATGCTTGTCTCCTCCAAAAACAGCTGGGACATCACGTGATGTTCTGAACGTGTATAATATGTTTGCGGCAGATAGACGAAAGCCGTTTTCTGTATGTTCTAAACCAAAAGGTTCAGTTAAAGCGAAACAACCGCGATGTGCGAACGTCTCTCCCGTTTGGCACTTTGCTTTTGTGTACGTCGCCTGGCAACAGACGTACACAATACATCGGCTTGATGACGCAATCGTACCGGGGTTCAGAAGGAAAAAAGACAGTGTGAACACAAACCAACCAAGCAGGTGGCAAGGGGGGACAATCGAACTTGGGTACGGTCCAGGCAATTGAACCAAGTGTGAAAGCACCCTAAGGGTAATTCTATAACGAGGTTATAACGAAGCATATAAAACCATTTCTGATGAATCTTTGCATAAGCCACATAATTACCATGTACAGTAGATATCAGAGAACAATTTAATATTGATTAAATGCACTAAATGGCACCTTAAAAATTTTGTTCATGTCAGATAATATGACGTAACCAGTAATCAACGCGGTGTTGTTTTGATGTGAGAAGAAGATTCATTACAGCAAATGCTGCTTCCAGGACAAACACTTTAGTCAGGCTGTGTGCAGTAAGGGAAATGTGAGTGTTTTTGCTTTGGTGGAATTTCTTCATTGCTTAAATACAGCAGAGTCTTTAGCACAAATTCATTTACAATGGAAAATTTAAATATTTTAGTCACTTGCTCGAGTTTTTCCTCATTCAGTTCATTCATTGAAAGTCCAGGTTGCCAAAGTTAGAAGATGCAAAAAGATTGTAAATCATTGTAAGTAATTTTATGAGTTATATAATTAGATACGGGCGCCACGATCGCCTCACAACAAGAAGGTCGCTGGTTCGAGCCTCGGCTGGGTCAGTTGGCATTTCTGTGTGGAGTTAGCATGTTCTCCCTGTGGTCGCGTGGGTTTCCTCCGGGTGCTCCGGTTTCCCCCCCAAGTCCAAAGACATGTGGTATAGGTGAATTGGGTAAGCTAGATTGTCCGTAGTGTATGAGTGTGAGTGAGTGTGTATAGATGTTTCCCAGAGATGGGTTGCAGCTGGAAGGGCATGCGCTGTGTAAAACATATGCTGGATAAGTTGGCGGTTCATTCCGCTGTGGCGACGCCAGATTAATAAAGGAACTAAGCCGATAAGAAAATGAATAAATGAACGATTAGATACCAAAGATATGATCTTTTCTTCATTGATTTATACATCGATTAACCAGCGTTTTATGGGTTTAGAATGACATGAGGGTGAGCAAATGTTGACACAACTATCCTGTAAACTTTAATGTACTGTAGGTTTTTTATATTATTGTCACAGTTGCATGTTTGCATTTGCTGGTTATGGGAAAAATATCTTCAGTAAAGGTCCTGAGATTGTCTTTTTTTCTTTTTTCTTTTTTAAACGTGTTTTTTGCTTGCAGGTCAGGATCTGATGTTGTGTGGTTTTGCTGGAGCGTTGACAGGAGCTCTGACTTGTGGTTCTGTCATCCTGAATCGGAATCTACACCTGGAAGCCTTCAGTCTTGCCAAAAGAGTCAAAAATGGCAACAATAAGAAGAAAGCATAAATATCACTAACACATAATCTTTAATAGTCATTCATATCACATGTGGCTCTCCAGAGGGAGAACATGCACTATTATTTAAAAAAAAAACTCCTCTGCCTACAGTAACAAAACGCTGCAAAGCCTTACTAGTATAACACGCAACTATATTTTTAAATCTACTTTTTAAATCACGTAAAAGGTAAATACATTCAATTCAATTCAATCAATTCAATTAGATGGGTTTACTAAAATAATGGAAATATTTTTGTTAACAAAAAAAGTACATAAATATACATATAAAAAGGTATTATCTCAATAACCGTCATTTTGACTGCAACTGAATGTTTTTATAAAGCAGAAGTAATGTGCTTGGTGCTGTTTAATTTTATTTTGTAACTAACTGAGCATGAACTGAAAGAATGTCACTTTTCAGGAGATTCAATTAGTTGTGGATCTACAGTATGACATACATGTCTGTATTAAGGGAATTTCATGCAGATGTTTAAAGAATGCACATTCACATTTACCTGTGTGTTTTGCTTTCTTTTTAAGGTTGCTGTGATTTTTTTTTTTTCATACTTACACAAATGTGGTAATTAATATTCAATGGATGCCTGTGCATACTCAATAAACATCTCCACTTGAGCAACAAATCTTTGTGTGGGTTTGTGGTCTTACATCAAGGGGGCAGTGTGACGTTTAGACTGAGATTTGTCAAGTCCCAAAATGGCAGAAATTGCATTTAATGCCTTTTTCCCCTTAACAAATTTTCTAATTGACAAATATGCCTAAAATACAGTATGACACTCGTAAAAAAAATAAAAATAAAACATCATTGTTAAAATATAAATTGTATTTTATGTAAGTCTTGCCTTTGCAAAGTAAACGAATATATTCATCTTTAGACAAATAAAAGTTTGTAAATGATAGCATCACATAGATGTGAATAATAAGCAAATAATAATATATTATTATTAATATTATTCATATTATTTTTAAACGAGAAGGGGAAATAAAAAAAAAACCCACACAGCTGTTCATTGGCTGGACGTGTGGATATCTCGCACCCCTGCCTTCGTCGCGAGGTTTTATTAAAATCATGGCAAACAAGGCGTATTAATCGTGTCAGTAACGCAGATTAGTAGATAATTCACTAATCATTTCACTAATAAATTTAATGTCCTTGCTCAAGGTTTAATACTGAATTGCCACGCAAGGTAAGTTCCTATTTATTACGGTACTTAATTCCAGTTGCACAACGTGCACTCTCCTCACTATTAAATATGATTAATAGTCAATAAACACGACGTTATCTTGATATATAGACGGAAAGGATTTCCCATCTCTGTCAACCGATCCATGTGGAATTTATACCAATAAATAACCAATCACGTCAAATCAAAATTATTTTTAAGCCACAGATTTGGACATTTATTTTAACCAAATTTACAGTCAGTAGCACAGACCTTAAGATTTTTCAGAATCCTAAACTTGTATTCATTAGAATTTGTATTATCTTATAATTATTATAAATTCATTATCTTTTTAATACATTTTTGGTTAACTATAACCGAAAGTGTTTAGCAAGTTACTTCAAAAAAGGATTTATTAGTAATTGCATCATTTAAATGCTTTTTAAAGTACTTTTACAATTGCTTTTTCTGAAAAGTATAAATCTTGTGATACATAAAATCTCCATAAATCTCAATGCATCCAGAAATTAAACGTTTACCCTAAATCTGAGCCAATTTAGCTTTATTAAAAAAATTATAATCTTAATTCAAAATTCTTAAATTTCTTATACAAATGTGACCTGACAAATGGAACCTTCTTCAGTTTAATATAGTAAAAAAAAAATACATTATAAGCAACCCTAATTAAATGACCTAGAAATGTTTCAGTAATGCCTAACTTACCTTTTCAGTGGTCATTCACAATAAACACATTACTAATTACACCCAACACTGTAACACAACTGTAAATTGAAAGCCTTGCCAAAGCTTGATGTGTGCCTGGCTTTCTTACTGTCTTTATTTCTGTGTCTGTCTTTATTTTCTGCAGTGTCTGGCACAGTCTGACAGGGTTGATCTGATCTTAACATGGCTGACAGCTGGTGGGAGAACTCCGATTATGAAATTCTGGCAGAAATCGGCCAGGGTGCCTACGGGAAAGTGTACAAGGCCAGAGAGAAGCGTGAGCAGCAGCGCCTGATAGCAGTGAAGAGACTGAACATCCCAGAAGAACCTGAGTCCGGCATCCCTCAGTTCATGATTCGAGAAGTGGCTCTTCTGCGCAAAATAGAGCACTTCAACCATCCCAACATAGTCAAGTGAGTACCGGGACTATCCAAATACAGCAAAGGTACTAAAATGTCAGACTTTCAGACCATTATGACATCTCTCCTTAGGTTGCTGAGTGTTTCGGCAGGATGGGAGAATCATAAGTTTGACATGACGTTGGTGTTTGAGTATATTGATCAGGATTTGACCACATTTCTCATTAGAGCTTCAGAGAAAGGCCTCGCAAGGGACAAAATAAAGGTTTGATGTTCTTTATCTATTCCTTTTTTCTTTTTCTTTCTTTCTTTCTTTCTTTCTTTCTTTCTTTCTTTCTTTCTTTCTTTCTTTCTTTCTTTCTTTCTTTCTTTCTTTCTTTCTTACATTCGTATGTTCATTCTTTTGTTCATTCATTCATTTATTCATTCATTCATTCATTCATTCAATACTATACATAGGGTACAGCAGGGCTAATGTTCACAGTTTACTGCAGTAAACATAACCCAGGCACTGTTTTTCAGAAAATCACTACCTAAGGTCGTAGCTTTTTACAATTTCCTTGCAAGCAACTATCATGGAACTTTAAAGGGATAGTTCATCCAAGAATTAAAAATAGCATGTTTACTTGCTCGCTCTCAAGTCGTCCCAGATGACTTTCTGAGGCTATTTATGTTAAGCAGAGCATTAAAGAGGACCTATTATGCAAAAATCACTTTTATAAGGGGTTTAAAAACTGTTGTGCGGCAACAGTCTGTTTATATAACCAGCTTCTAATAGGGAAGATGTATTCGATTAAAATATAATCACTTCATGTAAACGTCTGGCGATGGGGAAAGTCCCACCCATTACGGATGATCTCTACCTCATTAGCATAGGACATTACTCTTGTTTTTGAATCTGCCGCAATGCTGACACGTGGGCATTCTCTTTTGAAAAGAGGACTGGAAGCACAATCTCATTTGAATTTAAAGTGACAGTCATCAGAATGGTACAATTTGGACTATGCAATTTCTAAATCGCAAAGGCTGCAATTTTATTTCTTGATTTTATTTAAAATTGTATTTTTTGATTTTTGTTCAAGTGCTTGTGCGCATGATTTTATTATGTTAACTAATCAGAGCTGACGCAGCACACCGGGTAATTACAGCTAAGCTGAACGGGAGAAAGATGTTAACCAATCAGAGCTCACTCCGCGCACAACGAAGTTGAGCGGGAGAACCGAATAGGTGGTTTTGATTTACGGTAGTTTTTATTATTTGTTATGACTGGAATTGAGGTTAGTTCATCTTTATTAACTAGAGTTGAGGTTAGTTCATCTTCAATTATTTTATGTTGTCTGTTTTAAAGACAATTTTACTACAGTTTCATTTATTAAACTTAATACTCTGTTATTTCATTGTGAAATGTTTTGTTCTGCACTTCTTGTGCACTGGGTACATTTAGAATGTGTGTATGTAGCGCGTTTGAAAAAGCAAAAACAGTTGCCAAAAATATTTGTTCAAAAATCGCAATATGATCATTTTGTCCATATCGCACAGCCCTAATTTAGACCATAGATTAAAAGGAGCAGTTTAAAAGAATAAAAAAAGCATTATTTGTGGCATATTTTGAGCTGAAACGTCACATACACACTCTAGGGACATCAGAGACTTATGTATATGTATATATAAATATGTATATGCAACATGTTGAACCTTTCAATCAAGGTTTCATGTTTTTGAACAGGTTTGTTGGATTTTTTTTGAATGTCGGACTGCATGCTTTGGTTGGTGTCAGTTGATTTTGTGTAAAGATTCAGGGCAGCACAGTGGCTCAGTGGTTAGCACTGTCGCCTCACAGCAAGAGGGTTTCTGGTTCCAATTCCGACTGGGTCAGTTGGCATTTCATTTTCAATTTGCATGTTCTCCCCATGTTCAGGTGGGTTTCCTCTGGGTACTCCGGTTTCCCCCACGATCCAGAGACATGCGCTGCAGGTGAATTGAATAAACTAAATTGGCCATAGTGTATGAGTGTGTCTGTGAATGCGAGAGTGTATGGGTGATTCCCAGCAGTGGGTTGCGGCTCAAAGAGCAGGAATAGTTGGTGGTTCATTTCGCTGTGGCCACCTCTGAAATAGAGACTAAGCTGAAGGAAAATGAACGAATGATTCAGATTCGTGGTTTATTGTTCTCAGAAACAGTAAGCTTGTTTCCACAGAATGCACTTGAGGTGTAGCACACATAACACACAGATAAATGATACACTCATTTCTCCACCTTAAACAAACATACACACATTTGCAAATATAATAATCCAATAAACAGTTGGCAGGAGTTTATCGTGCATGATGTCACATTGTATGGTATAAATGTCAGGTCACAGCTTGGATTGATGTGTTTTTACACTTGTGTATGTAGGATGTCATGCATCAGCTGCTCAGTGGGCTTGATTTCCTCCACACCAACTCTGTCATTCACCGGGACCTGAAGCCTGACAATGTGCTCGTGAGCAGCCGAGGGGAAGTCAAGATTGCAGACTTTGGCTTAGCCAGGATATATACATACCGCATCGCCCTCACTCCATGTGTATGCACCTCTTGCTCACTTTTACTGCAACATGTGTAGCGGTGGTAGTGAAATCTTGCATGTGACGTGTTTGTATGTTGTGTGTGTAGGTTGTGACTTTGTGGTACAGAGCCCCAGAGGTTCTGCTGCAGTCCAGTTACATGTCTTCAGTGGACATGTGGAGTGCTGGGTGTATCTTTGCAGAGCTGTTCCTCTTAAGGTGAGAGCCAAAGAGACATTTTTCGGTGTCAATAATTAGACCTGTCACCATATCTATTTTTTGTTGTACGATATATTTCACCAAAATATAAATGATATTAATTAAACGATATTATTGTCATTTCAATGCCACTCATTATATAATGCCAGAATGACAATATAATAGCATCAAAATGCAAGTACTGTTCAAAAGAGCACATCATATTTTATTCTTAAGAACATTTAATTGAATTATAGTCATTTAAAAAATGTAATAAGGAGGCATTGGAATCAGAATGTGAAAGCGCATATCCTAAATAATAAATGTTAACAAAAAGTGCAAGGTAAAAAGTAACAGAGGCAGCGGTATCTGCTACCAGATCTATTTTCAGTTGTCAGACACGCACATGATAATATACTTAGTAGTAATAGTAATAGCATACTAATAGTAATTTAGAGTAAATACTATAGTGGTTTTTAACTATACTGACACTGACACCTCCAATAGAGATAGAGATATTGCACAATCAGCTAAAATGTTGCTAGATTTTTATGTATGGGGGATATACTGTATATTGCATCTCTAAAAATGATTCATGAGGTCATGTCCATGTGTTGTCAATAATATACTTTAATAATTTTGTTCAGTGAGGATGCATTAAACCAACCCAAATATGATATAACATAGTAATGATAATGTTGTAGAGCAGGGGTGTCCAAACTTTTTTGTATGAAGGGCCAAATACCAAATATCATTGATAGCTGTGTGCCGAAGGTAACTATACCAAACTATTAACATTAAAGTTGCCATGGTAATTTCCTACCTCATATTATTTTATCATTAGAAAAAAATATAAAAACTTTACTTAAAAAAGTTAAGCTAAGCTAAGTTAATTCGATTCAAAGTATAACTTATTCCAATAAAAACATAAACATTCATATTTATAAAACAGTGGAGTTCAATGCTGAATACACTAGTCAAGCAGAATCTGCCATTGACTTGATTCACTCACCAAAGTCTCTGCATTGTCCTCTATCTGTCGTATGCACATTTTAAACTAAATATGATTGAATTTACATCATTAAAATTGAAACATTTAATTTCAGATAGCTTTTTTTTGTAGCTTAACAATAAAATAAACAAATAAAAGGGTACATTAAATTTGAAATGACAATCTCTAAAGCGTTCTCAGATGGGATGGCGGGCCAAATCAAAGGTTATCACGGGCCAACTTTGGCCTGCAGGCCCTAGTTTGGCCATCTCTGTTATAGAGGATTATGTAAATTAGGTTATTTCAAATAAATGCTGTTATTTGTAGCTTTATGGGCATAAAAGTTTCCTGGAACAGAGATTGAAGACTGTGAAATGAAGAATAGAGTAATTGATTTGCTATGACATAAATTGAATTTCAGAATATATTCGATAGAAAATAATTCATTTAAATAGACACAGTTTTTATACTACAGTGTTACTATTTTACTGTATGTTCGATTAAATGCATGCAACTTTTTGTAGTAAGGGACTGTAGTTTGTATCATCATAATCAGTTTTGTGGATGTTTCATAGTGTCTGTATGCCATAATTCAGCTCACCTTGTTGACCTGCATGTAATGTAATTTGGGTCACGGTTTCCTTTGCCCTGAATAGTTATATGTATGATTTTGAGGATGTCAAGATAATTAGCATAAGCTTAACTTAAATATTTAACCAAGTGACGAAAAGGATTTATCATTGTTTTTCAACTTTTTGGCAGGCCTTTGTTTCGTGGCTTCACAGAGATCCAGCAGCTGCAAAAGATCTTTGAGTGAGTCAAAATGCTTATGTGTGGTTAATATTAATTGGATGAAAAAAAAGGGGCAATGTGCGTTAGGCATGAATCTGACAGTATGATAATCTTGGATGAAAAAAAATCACGGTTTCATGGTATTGTGATTACGGCTCTAAAATAAGTTCTTTTTAAATGTCTGGGTAAAAAAACGAAAACTTTTTTCTCTATTGAACAAAATTAGTTTCATTTTAGCAAATATTTATAATAACAGTAAACATGTCAGGCTAAAGAATTAAAATAATTCATTGCTCTCTTCATTATTTTCAAAAACACAGATTTTTTTACAACACATATAAAAAAAATACATATTAAAAAAATATTTAAAAACCCTTATATATACTTTTTTGCTGAAAATGTTTGCGGTTTTTAAACCTTGACTTTTCCAAACCGCGGTAAACCTTGAAACTAGTTATCGCCCCATGTCTAGTGTGCGCACATCCTAAAAAAAACTTTAGGTAGTTGCTTGATCACATTACTCTCTCACTATCCTTCAGTTTAGTCCCTTATTTATCAGGGATTGCCACAGTAGAATGAACCGCCTCTGTCAAATTAAACAAAATTATATAATAAACAAACAAAAATCATCACAATGCCACTATTGCTCTGAAAAAAAGACATTTAAGAGATTATTTTGACCTATATGCTTTTCATCAGGTCACACAGGCAATAAAAGAAAACTTTGGTTATATCTTTTTAATCACATCACACCGGAAACCATCAATAATCCTAATTAACCAATCAACAGGGCCAAGATTTTCAAAAGTAGGATCAAAAAAAGGATTGGATCAAATCTTGGAAGTGGGTTTTTCAAAAGTACCAGAGGGATTTTGAATTAAGATCAGACCTAGTCAGATCTAACCCAATCTTACATTTGATTTAGATCAAACCTATCCTGCAGGTTATTAAAAAACTTTGAACTCTGATTGGGATCTATTTAATCCAAAAAACAAAACAAAACAAAAAAAAAGGATTATCCTGATCCCAGCAGAAGGGTGGAACCAGTTGTGATTTTTCGAACCAAATAAAACAACAAAATATATATATATATATATATATATATTTCTTAAGTAAATGATCACAAACTTAATGGTTCCTGATGATATATAAGTTCCTTCATATTTGAAGCCTATATGAAGCATGCCACATCTAATGAGATATGGTAAGCAACAACAATAAAACAATATTAAAGCAGCATTGTATTAAAACAAACAAACAAAAAAAATTCTTACCATTAAAACAAACAATGTCTGTTTGTGGCCACTGGTATTTTGCCTACCTGTTGTTCTTTACTAAGCCAGTAGGTTACACTGTTGGTTGCATTTAAGGCTCTGATAAACAGGATTTGGTAATCCTGAAATTTGGTATTTAGATCACAGTGATCCTGTTTCAATGTTCTTTCAAAAAACGGTCATAAAGGTTAGATAGATCAGTTAATCCTGGATAGTGAAACGTGGGATTCCCAAATCTGGACCAATTTGATCCCAATTAATTATTATTTTTTAAAAACTGGGCCCAGATGACTGGCACAGTGGGTAGCACGATCGCCTAACAGCAAGAAGTCGCTGGTTCGAGCCCCGGCTGGGTCAGTTGGCATTTCTGTGTGGAGTTTGCATGTTCGCATGGGTTTCCTCCAGGTGCTCTGGTTTCCCCCACAGTCCAAAGCTATAGGTGCTACAGTATAGGTGAATGGAAAAAGCTAATTTGGCCGTAGTCTATGTGTGTGAATGCAAGAGTGTACGGGTGTTTCATGGTGTTGGGTTGCAGCTGGAAGGGCAGTGTAAAACATATGCTGGATAAGTTGGCGGTTCATTCCGCTGTGGCGACCCCTGATGAATAAAGGGTCTAAGCCGAAAAGAAAATGAATGAATGAATGGGCTCAGGTGATCTGGTAAAAATGCACAAAAATCAAGAATGTATAAAAAGGGGGAAATAACTTTTCTAAAATGTTTTCAAATCAAATTCCAAATGTAAACCTTTGGGTGAAAGAGCATTCAACATGTAAATATAAAAAGTAAAAAGAATGGCAATTATAAACTACGCTCTTTTTGTAATTATTTGTGATCCTGTATGTTTTCTTCCTCACAGGGTAATTGGTTTGCCGGGTGAGGAGGACTGGCCCGTGGAAAGCCCAGTCTGCTACAGTCCGGCCTTGGTTGAGAAAAAGCCTGCAACACAAGTGCTGGCCAGCCTAACCCCTGAGGAGAATGACTTACTGTCTGTATGTATTACTGATTTATTTGCACATGGAAAGAGCTTTTAGCGACTGGTACTTAAACTTAACTTACTTCTTCATACAGCAATTTTTGGCGTTCAATCCAGTTCATCGCATCTCTGCCTGTGGAGCTTTGGCCCATCCTTACCTGGCAGACCGCAACTCTGCAGATAAATGACAGATGAGTGAAGAGGGCGGAGTTACATGTTTCGACTCCTTCCACATCCAGTCTGGCGTGCACAGAGAATCATTCTGCCACAAAATCTATTAGATAATGAAGTGAAGTGCAATCCTTAACTCTCAGATCACGCTTCCCCCCCTAATTTCAAGCATTCTTGATAGAGATTGAAAACATCTCTGAGGCCCGCCGATGATAAACAGATGCACTCATAAAACATTCTTGGAGCATATGTCCATGGTTTTGCATAGGTGATACATGAGGATTTGTATTTTCTTGATAGTGACGGCTAATAATGACATTTTTGTGTATGTTACAGCACAGTTGGTTGTTTGACAGGTAAGTTGAATGTTTCCAGTTGTTTTTGAGAGCTGACCTTTGATGGTGTGGTTATATTTGGGTTTGTTTTGCCTTCATTTGAAAGTGTTTTCAAAAGGCACGTTGTGTTTGAGGTTCTGAGCAAATTGTTTGACTTTTTGTGTTTTCTGTTGTTGATGAATTTGAGGTAAACACAAGCTAGAGCCAGCTGTTTGTTGTTGAATTGGCCGAGGCCCTGAATAGTTATTATGAACTCTCAAATAAATACAGATATTTTACATTCGTGTTTGAATGCACATCTGACTGTTCTGTTCTGTTCTGACATCGTTTGCCACTTCTCTATGTGACCAACAGTCAACAAATTCCATTTTATTATTCTTTTAATGAGCCAAGATGACGATAAAGCGTCTTTCTGACTTGTTGGAAGGTGGCCACAAAGAGGCAGTCATGCCAAAGTAAAGCTGCATTTGTTGTTTCAAAGCACATGGCTCAGTCCCATGGAATGACATCTGCTGTTCCCAAGAATTCTAATGCAGAGGGGTCAGCAAGTCCATTAATTATTTACACTAAATTTTCATTTAGTTTAAAATATATTATGCGTCCTAATAATACCTGTTTTGCTCTTCCTGTCACCCGTCAGCCTGGATTCTTAAAATATGTTAAAAACAAAAGTTTGTTTCTGTTGGTGTGTTAATGTCTCATTAAACACACAGTGATTAAGTTCTCTAAATTGACACCATGAAAGCTTTTATTTATTCTATTTTATTTATTTATTTATTTATTTATAGATTTAAGACTAAGCGAAGATCAAATGTTCTTTTTATATCTGTAATTTTATTGTCAACTGGTCAGTAAGTGAACACATGAAAAATACCAATTAATAGTAAATACTTGCATGCAGTTTTTTTGAGCCACACTGTAGTAAAGTATGGATTTGTTGTGGTAATTCTATACCATTCATTCATTTTCTTTCGGCTTAGTCCCTTAATTATTCTGGGGTCGCCACAGCGGAATGAGCCGCCAACTTATCCAGCATATGTTTTACACAGCGGATGCCCTTTCAGCTGCAACCCATCTCTGGTAAATAATTCTACAACATCTAGTAATATAAACAAACGTTTTCTACAACTATATAGGCTATTATAAGACACCAAAGTTAGGCTATTAAACAGTATAGGCCTACATTATTTGTTACAGTTTGTTGTAGTTGTAGTTAATGCTGTCTCATTCATTAACAAAGAGTTGTAAATACTAAAATATATACAGTATAATACACTTCATTATAGTATGCTTAAAAGTGACTAAATTACAACAGTATTTTTTTTTTTCATGTGAGTGGCGTGTGACGTCATACGTAAAAATGGTGACCCACTGCCAAGCGGACAGCGATGTCTTCCTTAAAATGTTTGTTTGTTTTTTCTTAATTAGCAAAAACACAGTGCGACCTGGTGGCTATAATGGACTGAGCTGAGGCCACTTGCAGAGGAATGCTGCCCTGGTGGTGAAGGGTATTTTTATCTCTCTCTCTCTCTCTCTCTCTCCGTGTGTGTGTGTGTATGTGTGTGTGTGTGTGTGCGCTCACCCTAAAAGGTCTTTTCACACTCTCCCATTGGCCCTTTTGGCTGTGTGTTTGTGTGTGTGTGCGCGCGCGCGCGGCTGTCAGGGCTGATCCGAGCGCACAGCTGATCCACCCGCTCATCTAGTAAGTACCGTCATTCATTTCTACCCTTACATTTACCACCAGTTTTAAGAAAAACAACGGTCATATCTGTTCGTTGTCAAATTAACGACAAAAATGTTCAACGTTTGGGTTAATTTGATAAAGTTTAGTCTTTACAAGCTATAACATTTCAGTGTCTGTAGCGCGCATCTAACTCGCTGGTTATGGCGTTCCGTGTAAAAGTATGACAGAGTTTGTTGTGTCTTGACGGTATAAAATTGGAGAAATGTGAAAGAAATATCCTGTGCTGTTCACTAGATATCTGCAACTGTACCTATGCAACTATTTTCAGCGCTGCCAACGCACCTGTACAGCTCAAGCTCAATAACTCAACTTCTGAAAGGAATGACCTATAAATATATACATGACAGTGAATTCAAGTTAGGGACATTATTTAAGAGAAAGTCAATTGTTAATGTGACACATTATTTTCATATTGTGGTCGTCTGCATTTTCTTACCAAACTGAAGCAGTACAGTAC